>OVAN01008703.1:0-17832 GCA_900406275.1 Anastatica hierochuntica | reverse complement strand
TGACACTGACTGAATATGAGATGAAATACGTGGTTACGGAAGTTGTTAGAAAACTGACATCGAAACCAGAACGTTNTTACGGAAGTTGTTAGAAAACTGACATCGAAACCAGAACGTTATAAAAGGATGGAGCATCCAACCACCAGCAAGGAGACCACGAGATCCTCAGTAAAAATCAGCAAAAGGAAGGAGGAAGAACAAAGCGCATCTTCTGCGTTTTTCATGGAGAACCAAACGCCCAAAGAAGCAAAGAAGCTTGATGTCAAATTTGAGAGTAAGCTGCAAGCAGTCCAAGAGGACTTCAATCAATTGATTCCAGTCCCAAGTCCATCCTGAACAGCTGCGATTGAAGAGATCAAAGAGAAGGAACATAAATTAGTTGTTCTTTTCGCATAAAATCAGCAATTCGACGAGTTGAACCAAGAAGAGAAGCCGCAGGACACAAGTGAGCTTGTACCTCTTGAAAACGTGGTTGTAGAAGAAGAGTTCATTAAATCAAAATCAGTCCGCGAAAAGGAGCAGACAATGATCAGAACAGGTGAAAATCATGGTTTATTTTTTCTGTTTTTATAAACTCCAGCTTGTTTTTTGGGTTGAGCACACTATTATGGATCATCTAAGGCACGTAAAGAGGTTGCCACACTTTGTTTTTAAGCCAGGACGAATGTCTTGTGTGTCCAACAACAAAAACATTACATTAGAGAAGTGGACAACAGCGCCGAAACCATGTATGGACGAGGCATTCATCCTAGAGGGTCCGGATTTGAGGATAAATCCTTTTAAAGGAGGAGGGGTGATGCAATCCTGTTCAGCAGTAATATAAGGAAAATATCAGGAAACATCACGTCCATGGGATGTTCCACAACTTTTCGGCCTAAACCGTTATGTCGAGTGGAAGATTTTGGAGTGGAAAGGAATAGTCCAAAACTAAAGAAGGAGTATGGGTGTTGTTTTACGCGACCATCTGATCTGAAGAGGACTAATATCAGAATATATGGTAACATTTCCAAGAGAATTAAGTGTGCTGGATCGAAATCATTTGCCTTAGAAGCTGCTGGCTTTCAGCAAAGTCCCAACGAGTATTTCAGGAAGGATAAAGGGTCACAATGCTATGTGTTTAAGTCTGGAGGGAGTATCATTATGCCAAGGTTCAGAGGAGTGCATGAGAACCAGATTATCAACGCGCGCAGAATGGACCTAACCGCATTCAAAGGAGCATATCTTTCCAACCAAAGGGAATTCAACAACAAGCTCTTTTGTTCGGGAAAGGTTACTCCCTAGAGCATCTTTAGCAATTGAACTCATCACAACGACATTAATGGCGAGAGAGTTATGGAGCTTACAATCTGGGTGAATCATGATTTTCGCAGAACAGACATACCCTCACTCAGAAGGGTATTCCAACCAAAACAGAAGATTTCAGGCTATGATTCAAGAGTCTATTACACATTAAGGCACGTTTTTGAAGGTGTCTTTCAATAAAGGGCACTTTCTTGACAGAAGGCACTTTTCTAATGTCAAGATTACTTAAATGCCCTTATTGAAGATATGTAGTTGGAGCGATAGTCAACGTTTTTGTAACTAGACGAATTAAAATAAATTATTTAAAAATGTTAGGGTTTTCACCGGGACCTCTTTTTATCTTGACCATTGTAAGGCTGTAATCATATTTTCAAATTTGAGAGAGGCGGACAAGAGACAGTGGCCGCCGATGTCCTGGTTCCGAGAAATACTAGATCGGAGCCGGTGTAACGAGACTGAAGACCTTATACCTGGGGAACGATACTCTGTCTTCTTAGGTGCTCAATTTCTCTGATTTGTGAAGATAGTGAAGACCTTAGCACCGAATTCATTGATTTGGTTTCAATGGAAGGTAATATGAAACAGATTTGGGTTCATATGTGTTAGATATGTCTGATTATGTAGCGGTTGTGTTTTGGTCTGTTGAGTTACTGAATTTCGGATCTCGGTTGTTTCGTTTTTGATTTTTTTCTGGAATTTTTTTTACAGGTAACAGCTATCCTAGCGACGAGTTTGAGTGGGAAATCCGTGGGGTGGCTTTGGATTGCAGCCACAACGACCCAGGAGTGGATGTTGGTGGAGGTTCAGAGCAGTGTACACCTAGGTCAGCGCTGAATATGGATTGCAGCAGTGTAAGCATTTGATCTTATGTATGGTGAAATAAAGTTGGATTAGTCCATGTGGACTAATTGAGAGATCATTTTTATTTGTGTTTGTCAGGATGGGTCTCTGTTTCAGGATATTGAAGACTGCGATTTAAGTGTAAGTAATTACAATGTCGACTATCATTTGGGAATGGGATTTTTAAATTATTTAGTAATTTAGGAGTGATGATGATCTTTGCACAAGAAATGAATCCACTTGAGCATTCCATTGCTGACATGGACGTGGCTAACTTTAATCGGGTAAAGTAATTACTGTGACCTTTTTGATGAGTCTAGGTGGACTAGTCCAAGAAGGATGTGATCTGTTTGGATGAGTCCAGCTGGACTAGTGGTAGATTTATGTTAGTAATAAAAATTTGTTTTGTTATGAGTGTCATATGTGAAAAATTGCAGGTAACAGAAATGGTTGAAGCAGATGGGTTAACTGGTTTAGAAGTAGAGGACGAGGGAGCTAAGGTTCGTATATGGCTTTATCAATTTAATCTGCCACAAAATTATTCCCAATATTTATGACATGGACCAATCCACGTGGACTAGTACATGATCAAAGAGAGTGTGTGATTGAACGCGGGGATTGCAATGATGAACACATGGAACAGGGAGAAGAGCAGGTGATGTGTTTTATTACGTTGTCTCATCATTTGATAATGTAGACAGTGCATATAATTAATTCTTACATTGCCAATGTGATTGCAGGGTGGGACTGATGATGGATCAAGAAGCAGCGCGCCATCAGCTGTAGGGGTTACTGTTTTTAGACAATTTAAGGAAGTAAGGGGGGTTCAAGAAGTTTCGTATAAGCCCAAGTCATGGGGAAGGATCAAAAGATGAGTCTGAGAATAGTAATGTGAAGTCTTCGGGACCTGGGGAAACAAATTTCTCCGAATCGAGCAAAGTACAAGATGCAGAACCCTATGATATGGAACGAGAACTAGCTAATTTGCTACGGAATACTGAATCGTTTACCAAGGTTTACGAGCCAATGGATTGTAAATAATCAGTTTGGTTTGGACGGCTGAGATTAAATAAAAGTAAGTAGATTGTTTGACTAGAAGAAGTTTGCTGGAAGGGTATTTTCGTCCAAAAAACTCTCGAAAAATTCAAAAGTCACTCTTGTCAAGAAAGTGCTCTTTTTGTTGATGAAGTTAAAAAAAAGTGCCTTAGAATGTAATTGTTTCATGATTCAAAATGTTGACAATTTTCAAGCCATCAAGGGATCAGGAAAAAGTGGAATCACTTGAAAAGACGCTGGGAAAATTAGTTATGAATTTTTAAAGTCAACAAACTGTCAGCTCGTCGGTCAAGCCTGTTTGTGTGAAATTTAAGTGCAAATCATCCATGTATGGCAAGAACATTATTCCAGCCATATTTCACCGTCAAGATGAGTGTCTTAGGCATCCAATTCATCCAAGAATCCTCAGCATCACATTCTCGATCAAGTGCCCAAGCAGCTCCAAAAATCGTCTGCATTCGTTTATCCAAAACCAGAATCGATTTCCATTGAAGAACCAAACCAAGATTCGATCAACATCTATAATGTCACGGTTTTTAGTGTTTAATTTTAGGTTCGGTTTTATTTAATTTTTTGTTTAGTAATTTCGAATTAAGGAGATAGGATTAGTGAAACCCTTGTTTTATTTTATATTTAAACTATGTATCTGCAGACTTTTAGATCATCGAAGTTTTATCAAAGTTGATTTTTTTCTTCACAGAGATTGTTATAAACCCTTGTTCATCATTGAAAATCTCATAGCTACAGAGTTCATTCTCTAAAAGCTTTATCTTTAAGATCAAAAAGGGAGTTCATTCACCCAATCTAAAGATTTATCTATCCTTCTACCCATTCGCCAAATCTATCGATTCTCATCTATCATCATTTTCATCCATCTTCTACCTCTCATCTTCTTTTCTTTATAATCAAAAACCCAAAGAAAAACCAAACAGAAAAGTTCATATCTCTTTTTAGAAGATTCAAGGATTTAATCAACCGAGAGCCAACAAAGTTTGCCTCACTTTGGTCCTATTTTTTCCTAATGCTAAACTTAATTTTCCCATAAAAATTGGATTTAACGTTTTAAAGGGATGATTTGGTTAAACTTTTGAAAAATGGTTAAGAGAGAAATCCCTAAGGACCACTTTTGCAATTTTTGAAAAAACCACCCCATTGGACACTTGTGAATTATTAGCACATGTTGTTTCAAAAAGCCACAACACTCTTTCTCTTTTCCTTGTCAGTCGACATTTACATCACTCCATAGCCACCATTGGAGTTCTTTAAAGCTTAGAGAAAGAATTTGAGATTTTTCACAAAAACCTTCCATTTTTGCGAGCATTCTTCAAGCTCTTTACTTCTCACTCTCACATTTGAATCAAGAAGACAAAGGTATGACTAAAAAATCTCTCTTTCCTTGATAGTAATATTCGATTTTGGTGGAAAGAAGGGAGTTAGATGTTGTTTGTGAGTGTTCTTGGTAGCTAGAGCTTAGTTGTTGAGTTTTCATGAGTTAATTCTTCTTAACAACAACTAAATTTGATTGAATCATGGATTGTTGTTCTTTGTGAATAGTGCTAATGAATAGTGTTCTTGAATGAATTTTGGGGAAAATTTCTTTTGGTGGTTCTTATGTTTAATTCATAGTACATGTACTTGTTTTGCATGAAGAGTTCAAAGAGGTTGCAACTTTTGGATGAGGTCCTTTAAGGCCTAAATTTTCGACATTAATAGGCTAAGAGGATTGATTTTGAACTCTCAATTAAGTTGTCTTTGCTTTGTTATGTTGATGAGAAGCTTGTATTGTTTGTTGATTGTTGTTGAAACCATGAGCATTTTCCATTACCATTGAATTTGGATAAATTATATTAAGTGCACACTTATCAAAGTTTAGTTAAGTATTTTAATTTTTTAAAATGGAAATTATCTAGGTGTATTTTGTAAGCGTCTTACTCATAACAATTGCATCTTTCGATTGTTCATGAAAAATTTGAAAATGCTAAGTGAAGGTGGCCGAATATTTTGATCATTTTTGAAAACAATTTCGGCCCATGTCTATCTCTTAACAAGAAATTTAGATTGAATGATTTGGTTGAGGAAGCATGCTAGGAGTCTAGAATTTTTGTGACTTGTTCATCAATATTGAAATTCCTCATAACCTTTTGTATTCGTTTATTAAAAAAGCTTTGAAATCACGGCATCTACTATCTTTTGTAGATCAAAAGATGGCATCAAGTGGACAAGCATTTGTTACTTACTTAAGTTGGTATGAAGAAGAGACGACCTTTACTTGCACCTCCAAGAAAACGCCAAAGTCATTGCAAAAACTTGGGCGAATGAGGACGTTTTGAGAGACATGGAGATCCACAATCAAGTGAAGTACTTGATTCGGAAAATGGATATGGGGAGCATCATAACAATGAACCATCCAACTTACCGAGACCCCACTCTCCAATTTCTCTCAACGGTGAGCATGGTGCAAGGACGTGGTCCTTATGAGAGCTCCGTGTACCTCACATTTAGAATCAAGAAGAACTTCTACAAGGTACCCCTTGAAGAGATTTGCCAAGTATACGGGTTCAATCAAACGATGGAAGAACTCAGTTATGGGTATGGAATTGAGTCAAGAATGCTTTGGGAACGAATAGCCTTTGGAGAATATGAGGAAGGCTCAGCAAAGCTATCAAAGGTTCGAAATCTAACAATTCGATACCTTTTGGAATTGCTCGGAAACATGTTTTTGGGAAGGAGCCCGCTGAAGCTAGTGAGCCAATTAAGCTTGAAGCTATTATTCCAAAGTATCAAAACGGTGATGAGAGGACCAAGTGGAGAAATAATGGAGGACCTCAAGGGAAACAACGTAAACAATGGAGGTGTTTTCCTTTGTGAAATGATGGATTACAATGAAGAGTTGAGGACCGCGAAGCCTTTGATACGGATAGGAGGATTCCTCACTCCACTATTTCTCCATGTGGGAGTTAACCTCGAGGAATTCCAAAGGTTGAAGGGAGAGAGAAGAATGGACATGAAGCACTTGGTGAAGGAGAAATTTCTCTACGGATATCATGGGTACACTAATATCCAAGTGACTTACTTGTTCGTTGATTAAGAAAGGCAACGGAGAGCGTGTTACTTGCCCTTGCAAGAGTATACCATGAAAACTAAGGACGAGAACCTTTCATTCCATTTACCTCATCACCTAATTTTCAACCCTCACTCCCTACCGAGTGAATCAAGACTCTACAAGTCTTATCCCGCCGAGACACAACCGACCCAATAAGATGAGTATGCCTTTAACTTAAATTACCAAAGCGAAGAACCACCAAAGGATTACCAAAGGAGCGAATACAATAAGTACTTGGAGAAAAAGGTAAATGACCAAGAGAAGGTGATAAAGAAGCAAGGAGACTTCCTCACCAAATTGTGGAGGAAAATAAAGAAGAGTAACAAATATAACCGCTATGCCACTTCTAGTGAGGAAGAAGCAGTAGATGAGATCTCAATTGGTCATGATCAAGAACAACCAAGACACTCGGTAGCTCTTCCATGATTGGTGATTCGGGAGCAAGGAGAGCATAGGATTGCATTTTGCATAGGGAACGATGATGATAATACCTCATAGATGGATAAGTTTTGCTTAATGAATAATGCCCTAATTAGAAGTAAGATGATGCCTAGACCACTTTTGGTCTTACCAGCTCTTCTTTGATTGATTTACAACATGGAGTCATTTGTTTACTTTCTTTGCTTCTTAATTTTGATTTATTGCATCTTTTTTTAAAAAAATCATTTTAGGTTTAGCCCGCGTTTGATCTGAAATTCTTCGTGCTACCTTTGGTCTCTGTGGATTCGATCTTGAACAACTACAACGTACTAATCTGTACGCTTTCAGGGTTTTCTTGTGCGAAGACCTGAGCTATCAAGTTTTCTGGCGCTGTTGTTGGGGACCAATAGATCATCTTAGAACTTAGGATCATTGTGTGCCTAAGGCATTTTCTTTATTTTTTTAATCTTTTCTTTTTTCTTCTTTGTTTTTGTGCTTTCAGATGCATGAACAAACCTAATACTAGAAGCCAAGGAATTGCGAATCTTCTCGATTTTGAGCCGGAACCTAGGCATCGAGACAAACAAAAGAAGAAAGAGAAGTTGCTGGAGGTTATTGAGGAGTTTGAATTTGCAGAAATCATGGGTGACAACATGGAGAACCTTCAAGTCCATCAAAATCCTCTTTTTCCTAGAGTCCTTCCAGGAGCCCGACCCACCTGCTGGAGGTGGTGTTAATGCTGGTGCTCACCAAATTGGCCAGCAGAAAGTTGCAGCTGTGGGGCAACAACGCGCAAATCAATCTCAACAGAGGGTGACTCTGGCACAATATGATACTCTTGAGGCATTCTATGCGAATCACAGTATGATAAGTTTATTTTTCTTAGTATCTTGTTTAGAAATTAGCATTTGCATATTATTTTGTTGTTTGAATGCACCCTGAAGATTGCACGTATTCGGTTTACTTTTGCTTGGTGGTTTGTACTTGGGTAGTTGGGGGACATGAATATCAATATACTCTTTCTATCCTGCGATTATGCATAATGTTTTGCATCCTGGCGTAGATTTTGATACTCGAAACATTCTAAGCCTCACCAGTAAAAGCCTTGATTATCTAGCCTGAATTCCTGATTACGAGTTCTTTGGTGAACAAGTTTCACGCTTATCTTGAATGAATGTAGACAGTTATTAAGATGAATGTTGAGTGTGTAGGTTTAGAGATTGAAGTATGAATGGGCTTGGGAGGTCATGCAGAGATTCTTGGGGAGAATGTTCTAACTGCCCTGAGTCTATGTGGTCAGCAAAAATAATGCAGAGAAAGGTCTACTGATAGCATAAGGTCCATTTTGGTTTCATACTTCTTTTCCCATAGGATTAATCTTCGTTTCCTTTACTTGAGAACAAGCAAAGATTCAAGTCTGGAGGATTTGATGTGTTAGCATTTTGAAGGTTTTTAGTTCGGTTTTTAGTCGAGAAATATGATTTTTGGTATGTATTTGGCTCTCTTTGGAGCGGTTTTGTTTTCTTTAGTGTTTTTATAAGTATCAAGCTTCAATGTGCGGAAAGATCATATTTTGTATGGATTTGAAGCATCAAAGAAAGTGTTTTTGAAGAGAAAAAATATCCTGGCAGAAGGATAGGAATCGATCGATCCTTGTCCAAGATGGATTGATCCCTGTCTCGATTTGGCTGACCAATTTTACAAAACCAAACCGACTTATCGAGAACCAGATTACACAACTAAAACCTAAACTCGAGTTTTTACTTTCATGATGTTGTTTTCTGAATTTGAGAGCTAAGGGAGAGATTTGCAACCTTTTGGAGAAGAATCATCTTTTATACTTTGAACCTAAGAAGCTTTCTGAACCCTTACTCTTTGTTTTTGTTCAATACAATCATTTCTCTCTCTGATCTGATATGTGTTTGTTCAATTATCTTGAGCGTGTAGTTTGTTTGTTGGTTAAGGGTTCTCACATAGGGATTACATGAATTGTTGACATAGAATTTTTTTATTAGGGAATTGACCAATTGGATCTTCATCTAGGATTGTTCTTAATGTTGAAATTAACTTGATCAATGAGTTTCTGAACTTAGGTTGTTTAACGTCTGGAAAGTGTTCGATTAAATGCTTGAAAGAATCCAAAATAAGCAATTTATCTTAAGCCAATGGAAGTCGATGTTTAAGTGAATTGTGAACCTATCAAACCTGTTTAGAATGCATTATTAGAATCCAAGAGTCAACGGAAGTTAGTCTCAAGGTTTCTAATACATAGGGAATTGATACTATGGAAATAGATTAATTCTATACTAGTGTTTGAGTTCAAGATGATTTAAAAAGTTTTCCCTAACAAACAATTAGAATAAAAAATGATATGTTTCCCTGAGACTACCCAATGCCCATCTCTTCTTTGATTGATTTACAACCGTAGTCATTTGTTTACTTTCTTTACTTCTGAATTTCGATTTATTGCACCTTTTCCAAAACATCCTTTTTGCTTTAGCCCGCGTTTGGTCTTAATTTCTCCGTGCTTCCTTTGGTCTCTGTGGATTCGATTACGGACCACTACAACTTACTAATATGTACGCTTGCAGTGTTTTCTCGGGCGGAAACCTGAGTTATCATTCCCCTCTTTCCTTTTAATAAAAATCCTCAAAAAGATGCTTATGCTTGATGGATTTTGGATGTAAGGCAATGAGTGAGCCAATAACTCCAAACATGCTTAAAAAGAAAAAAAAAATATAGTACTAAAGAGATCGATAGAAAAAATAAAATGATACGCTAGAAAAATAGAGAAAAGTCGATTCACATGGACTGAAAGAAATAACAAAATGATACCCTAAAAAATAGGGAAAATTAGCCTATAAAAAGCATTTAAAAAGGGGAAAATCCCATAAAAAAACCTTCAAAATGGCATACACTTCCACTTTAAACCTCCAAAGTGTAAAACGTTACAAATTAAACCATGAAAGTGGCATTTATATTCGCATTGACCGTTGACTTAACGGAATTTTCGACTCCGTTAACGGATCTTATAACCCCGTTAAACTCTTTCCGTTTGATTAACGAAACACGTGAGTTTGATTTATAAAATTATTATTTTATAAATTAAAACAAAAAAAATTAAAAACTAAAATAAAACCCTATCATCTCTCTGTCTTTCTATTTATCTTCTCCGATCTCGCTTTCGCCGCCGTTATGAAGCTCGCCGCAAGCCTCAACTCCAAACTCCATCGCCTCAGCCCCAAACGTCTCTTCCGTTCGAAATCCAAAGCTTCCGTTATGAGATTTGACCCTTCTTCCTTCAGCTCCGACACTTCTTCCTCTTCCTCCGACGGATCTTACGGTAATCTCAAACCCAGTGGTCCGTCCGTCAAGGATTCAACATCTTCTTCACTCTAAGAAGATGAAATCGATTTGGGAAAGTGGGTTTTTAATTTAGTTTTTAATTTTCTTTTTGTTTTAATTTATAAAATTGTAATTTTATAAATCAAACTCGATCTGGCTTGCCATTGAATGACCAAGCTGGCTTCGCAGAAGTATCTCACATGAAGCTCGTTGATGACCTCAGTGTTCTCCTTAATTTAGGAGTGTCATGTTGTACAAGAGGAAGTTGGGTACTCACAAGAGAGCTAAGAGGAAGAGAGAGGAGATGTCTAGTGTTCTCTGCAAGATGAGGTCCGGTGGTGGTGGTGGTGTTACGGAGAAGAAGAAGTGAGCGTCATCTTAGGTTTTGGTGGCTTCTCTTGTCGCAAAATGGTGATGATTTACAGTATTTTCGTATTTTCTTTTGGATGTAGAATTGGGGATTCAAAGACTGTTTTATCAGACACTTTGTGTTTATGCGTTTAAACTTATATCCAATTTTGAAAAAAAAAATCAAACTCACGTGTTTCATTAATCAAACGGAAAGAGTTTAACATCCGTTAATGGAGTCAAGAATTTCGTCAAGTCAACGGTCAACGCGAACATAAATGCCACTTTTCATGATTTAATTTGTAACGTTTTACACTTTGGAGGTTTAAAGTGGGAGTCAAAATACTTGGAGGTTTAAAGTGGAAGTGTCTGCCACTTTGAAGGTTTTTTATGGGATTTTCCCATTTAAAAAGTGAATAGGGAAGAGGAAAAAACCGATTGTGGGCTGTAAGATGTTAGGGTCTTGATTAAGTAAAGTCTATGTGTTCTTTGATCGGTACTCCCTCGAAAAGACCGCACACGGTAGATTTTGGTTGTGGTGATGGAGATCCTGGGTAACTCTTGTTGGTCGTCGCTGAATTGGGAACGTTGCTAGATTTGTAGTTATTACTGAGGGTTCTACCTAATGTTGACTCTGGTGTTAAGGAATTTCGATAGTTTAATTCACTAATAAGTTCAAACGGATCACGTAAGTTCAAAAGTTTTCAAACTTCTTCCCTATTCTTCATTTTCTCAGCTTGATGTCAAGCTAAAAGCTAAGTCCAGGGGAGATGATAACACCATTAGTTTACGACGTTTCTTTTAGATTTTAGTATGTTTATTGGTTTTTATGCAATTCTCAACTATTAGAAGTAATTTTCTTCTAATTGTAGTATTTCAAGCCATGTCAGGTAAACCCATGAGAGTTGGAGCTTTGTGGAGCTAATTGGAGCAAAGTGAGTTTCTGGACAGTTTCCGAGCATCATAACTATCATCAGAGATGAAGAAGGCCTTCCTCTCAACTGATTTTGATGAAATATGTACGGGAGTTACATCATTGAATAGGCTTTCAGATCAAGGTAGTCTCACATCATTTGGAGCAGTAGATAAATAGTTACGCTAATTTTACCGAAGACCTGCCCAACTGTCTTGTAGAGGAAGGGTGGGTAGAAAGGCCAAAAAAAGGAAGACCATTTGGGGTTCGGACCAGACATTCTCCAGTCTTAAGTGGATATATTTCAAGCCTTTTAATGCCCAAGAACTCAACTCAAGAGCTCTTTACATGAAGCCTAACATTTAAAGGTCTTAAGGCCCGATTTTACACATTCTCACCTAATGAGGAAATCTATTATAAATAATAACTTTTAGTTTTTGTTTTGGAGAGAGTTGTTTAGATTTTAGATCAAATAAGGCCGTAAGGAGGCAGGGACGACACCCTTTAGGTTCATTTCCCTTGTAACCTCCAAAGGATCCATCTCACCTCAATACATCCATATTTCTTCCATCATTCAGTTTTATCTATCCTTCTCCCTTTGATTTGATTTGAATGCCTACTGCCATGATTGATTTCATGTTTACATGTTTTTAAGCTATTAACTTGCATGTTAGAAATTAGATTACAAAGAGTCAATGAGTTTACTTGAATAGGATTACTAGTGGATTAAGTTTTATCAGCAACGTTATCAACTTTTCTCCTACGTTAATGTTGTTCACATACGAAGCTGGTGTGTTAATATATCTATATTGATATTAAAATATGAAATAAAATATAAATCTTTGAATTTTAAAGGGTTTTCGTTTTATCGTATACATGTTATTCGGGTAACAATTAGGTTGGGTAACTAGTGGAGTGATTTATTTTTTTAAAGAGTACTCATTTTTTCAAATATCCATTTTTTCTAGGTCGGATACGGTTATCAAAAGTCTATTATTTGTAAGAATCATATTGGATATCGGGTACTCCAAAAATCAAAGTTACCTGATCCATGTCACCTTTATACAATGTAAGGCGATGTTATACAATTTATGTCTTTGTAGCCTTTCTCACTTTTTAGTGATTATTCGCATTATGTTCGAGACAATTTTATTACAAAAATAAATATAGTTTAAATTTTAAAATTAAAGAACAAATATATGTTATTTAGTTGAAAAATATATTATCAGTTAATATTTCTTAATAAAATTATATATTATCAACATATGTGATAAAATGCTTCATCGAAATTGATGCTCTTAAACTTGTTCGATCACTTTATCAAAACACACATAATAAAAGCTAGATATAAAGTATAAATGCACAATAATTTTTTTGATAGCTCTAAATATATCTTTTGGTGTAAGAAAGCTACATCTCAGGGGAAAAAAATCATTTTGCGGCCCAAACCCAACAAACCGAACAAACCTTCAAATCCTAAACACAAGACCCATGTTTTAAACTCAAACTCTAATTAAAGGTATTTACGTCTTTCGCTTAACCTAAACACTAAGCTATTTCTCCTACTAAAAGAGGCACGACCTAGCTAGAAATTCCCAGACAAATTTGACAGCGAACCGTTTCTGAAATCACCAAAACCGCAACGTCAACTATTGAGACCACCAGAGAGAAAACAATGCCAAGTAGCTCTCTTGGAAAACAGTTTCCAACCATATCCAAAGGAGAAAAGCATCGATTTTAGATTGGATTAATAGAACTCATTGCAAAAAAGACACAATAACTTTCATATAAAAAAAATTATAAAAACAATTTCGATGTATTTATAAAAACAAATTTTATTAATTCAATGTTCAAAATAAAGATTATGTATTCTATAATGAATTGAATTTATAAACATATAATTTTTTAGCATATGACATAAATATATGGTAGGAGAAACTCATTTTCATTTAGAAACCGAGTCAATAATAAATACTGTTAATACATTCAATAATAAAAATATTTACTTTTACTATAGTTTATCTATATAATTAAAATTCATATCATCTATAAAATTTTCTATTACATTATACAAAAAAAAATATATACCGCATTTTAAAAGCGCAGATCAAAATCTAGTTTCTATTTAACGCAAGTAAAGGTCTATCGAATATGAGTTATCTTTTAACTACCCATTCTTGTAGGCGACTCATAAATACTCGTTTTTTTAAATTATTTGCATATTATATTATTACCTACCACAATAATTATGTATAATCATATATAAAATATTATTAAAGAAGAAACTATAATATCTTTTATATATATTTGACTTAAGTTATGTTTTTAATATATGTACTATTAAATATAACTATGTAACTTAGAATATTTTAATTTTTTTTATATATATTTTATTACTTGGTTGAATATTTGGGAAAAAAGTGATTACATCAGTATTTAAATATTAAAATATGAAATAAAATATAAATATTTGAATATTAAAGGGTTTTTTTTTATCGTGTACCTGTTTTTCGGGTAGTAATTCGGGTTGGGTAACAAGTCGAGTATTTATTTTTTAAAGAGTACTCGTTTTTCCAATTATCCTTTTTTTTGGGTCGAATATGGTTATTAAAAGTCTGTTATATGTACGAATCATATTGGATATCAGGTACTCCAAAAATCAAAAGTACCATATCCATGTCACCTTTATACAATGTAAGGTGATGTTATACGATTTATGTCTTTGTAGTCTTTCTCACTTTTTAGTGATTATTCGCTTTATGTGCGAGACAATATTATTACAGAAATCAATATATTTTAAATTTTAAATCAAGTTAAAATAACTAAATAATAAATATATATTATTCAATTGATAAATATTTTATCATTTAGTATTTCTTAATAAATTATATATTATCAACATATGTGATAAAATACTTTAACGAAATTGATATTCTTAAACTTGTTCTATCACTTTATCAAAACACACATGATTAAATCTAGATATAGAGTAAAAACGCACAATGATTTTTTTGTTAGCTCTAAATATATATTTTGGTGTAAGAAAATTATATCTCAGGGGACAAACAATCATTTCACGGCCCAAACCAAACAAACCGAACAAACCTTCAAATCCTAAACGTAAGGCCCATGTTTTAAACTCAAACACTAATTAAGGGTATTTACGTCTTTTGCTAAACCTAAACCCTAAGTTATTTCTCTTATTAAAAGAGGCATGACCTTGCTCGACATTCCCGGAAAAATTTGACAGCGAACCTCTGTCGAAATCACCAAAACCGCAATGTCAACTATTGAGACCACCATAGACAAAACAATATTAAGTAGCTCTCTGGTAGAGAAGTTTCCAACCATATCTGAAGGAGAAAAAAATCGATTTTGGATTAGATTAATAGAACTCATTGCAAAAAAGACACAATAACTTTCATACTAAAAGAAATTTATAAAAAAAAAATTCAATGTATTTATAAAAACACATTCATATTAATCCGATGTTTAAAATAAAAATTATGTATTCTATAATAAAAAAACAGTACAATGTTAACACACATGAATTGACTTTATAATCGTATCATTATTTAGCATATGATATAAATATATGGTAGGAGAAACTCATCTTAATTAAGAAACAGAGTCGACAATAAATATCATTAATACATTCAATTATAAAAATATTTATTTTTACTATAGTTGTTCTATACTATTAGAACTCATATTGTCTTTCAATTTTTTCTATTACATTATACAAAAAACATATATACCACACTCTAAAAGTGCAGATCAAAATCTAGAGGGTGATTGGTAATGACTTTTAAAATGGGGACTGTGAGTTTTAATTTAATTTATTTTGCTGTAAAATCTTTTGAATGTAAAATGTTAACTATAATTTTTTAAAAACTAAAATTAATGTTTTATTGTCTTTAAGAAAAATGTGTACGATTATGAATAAAAAATTTGAAATAGACTGTCAGCATTTTTAGGAGCACTTTTAGGACTTTAAATTAATTACAACTTGATTGGATAACTCATGACATTAAAACTTTAAAATAAAGCTACAACTTTTAAAGTTTTTACCAATAACCCTCCTAGTTCCTCTTAAACGCAAGTAAAGGTCTATCGAATATGAGTTATCTTTTAACTACATGTTCTTGTACGCAACTCATAAATACTCGTTTTTAATTATTTTCATATTATATATTTATCTACCACAATAATTATGTACAATCATATATAAAAGTATTATTTTAGAAGAAACTATAATATCTTTTATATATATTTGACTTAAATTATGTTTTTAATATATGTAATATTAAATATAACTTTGTAACTTAGAATATTTTATTTTTTGTTTGGATATTTTAGTACTTTGTTGAATATTTAGGAAAACCTGATTATATAAGTATTTAAATATTAAAATATGAAATAAAATATAAATATTTGAATTTTAAAGGGTTTTTCGTTTTATCGTGTACCTGTTATTCGGGTAACAATTTGGGTTGGGTAACAAGTCGAGTATTTATTTTTTTAAAGACTACTCATTTTTTCAAATATCCATTTATTCTGGACCAGATACGATTATTAAAGGTTTGTTATCTGTAAAGATCAGATCGGAAACCGGGTACGCCAAAAATCAAAATTACCCGATCCATGCCACCTTTATACAATGTAAGCCGATGTTATACAATTTATGTCTTTGTAGTCTTTCTCACTTTTTAGTTATTATTCGCATTATGTGCGAGCCAATATTATTATAGTAATAAATATAGTTTTAATTTAAAATTAAGTAAAAATAATTAAATAATAAAAATATATTATTTAGTTGAAAATATATTATCAGTTAATATTTCTTAATAAAATTATATGTTATCAACATATGTGATAAAATGCTTTAACGAAATTATGTTCTTAAACTTTTTATATCACTTTATCAAAACACACATGATTAAATCTAGATATAAAGTAAAAACGCACAATGATTTTTTTTGTTAGCTCTAAATATATCTTTTGGTGTGAGAAAGCTACATCTCATGGGACAAAAAATCATTTCACGGTCCAAACCCAATAAATCAAACAAACCTTCAAATACTAATAGTAAGGCCCATGTTTCAAACTCAAACTCTAATTAAGGGTATTTACGTCTTTTGCTTAACCTAAACCCTAAGTTATTTCTCCTATTAAAAGAGCCACGATCTACCTAGAAATTCCCAGACAAATTTGACAGCGAACCTCTGTCGAAATCACCAAAACCGCAACGTCAACTATTGAGACCACCAAGGAGAAAACAATGCTAAGTAGCTCTCTTGGAGAGTAGTTTCCAACCATATCCGAAGGAGAAAATCATCGATTTTTAATTGAATTAATTGAATTCATTGCAAAAAGACACAATAACTTTCATATTTGAAAATTTTGATAAAAACATTCGATGTATTTATAAAAAAAATATATATATTAATTCGATGTTCAAAATAAAAATTATGTATTCTATAATAAAAAAACAGGACAACGTTAAAACAAATGAATTGACTCTATAATCGTATCATTTTTTAGCATATGGTATAAATATATGGTAGGAG
The DNA here is from genome assembly GCA_900406275.1 of Anastatica hierochuntica. Lineage (NCBI taxonomy): Eukaryota > Viridiplantae > Streptophyta > Magnoliopsida > Brassicales > Brassicaceae > Anastatica > Anastatica hierochuntica. Next base: position 935 of record OVAN01008703.1, on the reverse strand, counting down.
AAACTCATTTTAATTTAGAAATTGAGTCGACAATAAACATCTTTAATACAATCGATAATAAAAATATTTATTTTGACTATAGTTTATCTATACTATTAAAACTCATATCATCTTTAAATTTTTTACATTATACAAAAAAACATATATATACTGCGCTTTGAAAGTGCGGATCAAAATCTAGTTCCTATTAAACGCAAGTAAAGGTTTATCGAATATGAGTTATCTTTTAACTACATGTTCTTGTACACGACTCATAAATAATCGTTTTTATTTATTTGCATATTATATAATTATCTACCATAATAATTATGTATAATCATATATAAAATATTATATTAGAAGAAACTATAATATCTTTTATATAAATTTGACCTAAATTATTTTTTTAATATATGTAATATTAAATATAACTTTGTAACTTAGAATATTTTAACTTTTGTTAGGATATTTTAGTACTTGGTTGAGTATTTGGGAAAAAAGTGATTATCTAAGTATTTAAATATTAAAATATGAAATAAAATATAAATATTTAAATTTTAAAGGGTTTTCGTTTTATTGTGTACCTATTTTTCGGGTAACAATTCGGGTTGGGTAGCAAGTCGAGTATTTTTTTTTTAAAGAGTACTCGTTTTTCCAATAATCCATTTTTTCTAGATCGGATAAGATTATAAAAAGTTTGTTATATGTAAGGATCATATTGGATATCAGGTACTCCAAAAATTAAAAGTACCCGATCCATGCCACCTTTATACAATGTAAGGCAATGTTATATGACTTATGTCTTTGTAGCCTTTCTCACTTTTTAGTGATTAGTCGCATTATGTGCGAAACAATATTATTACAGATATCAATACAGTTTAAATTTTAAATTAAGTTAAAACAAATAAATAATAAATATATATTATTCAGTTGATAAATATTTTATCAGTTAATAT
>OVAN01008702.1:0-17833 GCA_900406275.1 Anastatica hierochuntica | reverse complement strand
GACTTTTATATATATATATATATATATATATATATATATATATATATATATGCATGTATTTTTAATTATATATTGTCGTAAATGTATCGATTTGTGTACGTGCCTTGAGGTTTCAGGTGACTATATATGTAATACTTTTTTTTTGTGATAAATAACTATATATGTATTACTTATTTCAACTAGATAAGGTTTTCACGAATTATCAAGCACATGCTTTCGCCCTTTTGATATGGGTCATGAACGTGTACAAGATATGCTTTTCTTTTACAGTTAAAAATAGTTTTTGCTCAACACGTTTTGTCTAAAGAAGTAAACAGCAAAGGTGTACCTAATTGTTAGAAAATAAAATGTTGTACCTAACGAAGCATGACGACTGAAGAAGAAATAACGAGAAGAACCGTCCTTCGCTAGTTGGCAGACGAGTAACGAGAAGAAACTGTCGCCACCTTGTAGAATGCCTAAAGTGTTAAGGCAATAAGTATAATCTAGTATCAATCACGGTCTATATATGTAAAGATATCAATAGTCGATCTCTCATACATGTATATAATGTAATCATAAGGCTCAATATAAGGTTCAATATAAGATTATCAAATTCTACATTCTACATTCATATGGTATCATAACCTTTTGTATCCTAAACCTGCTTTTTTCTTTTCCTTTCTCTCTTTCTCCTAGCCACCCCATTATACTCTCTTTTTCTTCTCTGTCTACGCTCTTCCTTTCTTCATTATGTCTACCAACACCTCATCATATGTTATTCCTATCAACCAAACCTCTCTTCTCAATGTTAACATGACAAACATCACCCATCTCACCACTTCCAACTATATCATGTGGAGTCGTCAAGTCCACACACTCTTTGATGGATATAGTCTTTCTCATTTTCTCGATGAATCAGCCAAACTTCCTGAGGCTGTCATCATCACCGATGATACTGAATCTATCAATCCTGAGTTTACACTTTGGAAGAGGCAAGATTATCTCATTTATAGTGGATTAATAGGAGCCATTGGCGGATCCATTCAGCCTCTCCTCTCTCAAGCCGCCACATCTGCGAAAATATGGACCAAACTCTCCTCTATCTATGCTACTCCAAGTCGCGGACACATAAAGCAACTCAAACTCCAACTCAAGCAATGGACCACGGGCACTAGAACCATCGATGAGTATGTTCAAGGCAAGATCACAAGGATTGATCAACTTGCTCTCCTCGGCGAGATTATGGATCATGAGGGTCAAGTAGAACAGATCCTAGATGGTCTCTCCGATAAGTATAAACCTGTGGTCAATCAGATCGAAGGACGCGAGATACCTTTGACTCTTACTAAACTCCATAAAAAGCTGAGAAACCATGAAGCAAAGCTCCTATCAGCCGCTCCACCAACATCTTTTCCGACCAATTACGTGAAAAACAAACAGCGAGAAAATCACAACACCAACTAAAGGAACAATCCACACCCACCATACTCTGGACAATAATATCAGAGATACAATCAAACCAGAGAATCGAGACCATACCTTAGTCGTTGCCAGATTTGCCGTATCCAAGGCCACTCGGCGCAACATTGTCCTCAGCTTCACACGTTTTCTACCAACCAGAACACTCCGTTACTGCCCACACAACCACAGCCGCCAATGCCCTGGTTTCCTCGAGCCAACATGGCTATGAGCACTCAACCACCAAGTCCAAGTCCTTGGATTCTCGATTCCGGCGCGACGCAACACATAACTTCAGACCTCAATAATCTCGCTCTTCATCAACCATACAATGGCGGTGAAGAGGTAGTCCTTGGTAATGGATCGACAATTCCCATCACACAAACCGGTTCCTCTCTCTTATCCACACTTTCTAAACCATTATCATTATCCTATATCCTATACGTACATGATATAAGGAAAAGTTTGCTCTCTATTTATTGTCTTTGCTATGCTAATAAGGTTTCCGTTGGATTCTTCTCATCTCATTTTCAGGTGAAAGAGCTGAGCTCGGGGCTCCGATTACTCCAAGGCCATACTAATGACGAGCTCTATGAGTGGCCGGTTACCAAACCAAACCCAACAGCCTATCTTACTTCATCCAACGCCAGAGGAACAGTCTTTGATTGGCATTCTTGGCTTGATCATCATTCCCTTTCAGTTTTAAAATCAATAATCTCGCAATTCTCGTTACATGTTGCTTCTTCCTTATCCAACCATATTTCTTGCAATGACTACTTAATGAATAAAAACCAAAAGCTCCCTTTTTCAGAAACTGCTATCTCTACCACTCGTCCTCTTGAATGTTTATTTATTGATGTATGGACATCACCAATTCATTCTTTTGAAAACTACAAATACTATTTTCTCATCGTCGACTACTTTACTAGATATTCATGGCTTTACCATTTGAAATTAAAATCCCAAGTTAAAGACCCTTTCATCCACTTCAAAGCTCTTGTCAAAACAAATTTCAAACTAAAATTGGAACTCTGTTTTCTGACAACGGCGGCGAATTCATCGCCTTGAGACCATTTCTTGCTTCTCATGGCATCTCCCACTTAACCTCTCCTTCCCATATACCCAGACATAACGGTTTGGCGGAACGCCGCCACCGTCATATTGTCGAAACAAGTCTCTCTCTTCTAAGCTAACCTTCCCTTCCGAAACACTATTGACCTTACACCCTTACCACTGTCGTATACCTCACAAACTGAATGCATGCACCAAATTTTGCAATGAAATCTCCCTTCCAACTTCTGTTCAACACCATTGAAAGCTATCATTGGCTCAAACCCTACACCCATCACAAACTCGAAGCCAAATAAACTCCCTGTATCTTCTTTGGATATTCACTCACACAAAGTGCATATCTCTACTTAGATCCTAAAACCCAGAGAATTTACACCTCTCTTCATGTTCGCTTCGACGAAACTCAATTCCCTTTTCGAAAGCTTACCTCTGAAACACCAACTTCCTCCTCTTCGATTCTCAATAATAGTTTCCTCGTCACGTGAATTCCGCCGCCAACCACCACCGTGCCACTCATCGCTCCTCCGCCGATGCCCCCAGCTCAGGTCCTTCGCCTCCGAAACTGAATTCTTCGTCACCTTCAACATCGCAAAGTTGTACTCAGAGATCATTTTCCTCTGAAACTCCAACAAGTCCAACAACCAACTTAAATTCAGGCCCATCTTTACCAAATATGGCCCAACAACAACAAACCCAAAACCAACTCCAACTAAACCCAATCCCCACTAGCCCACAACCAAACACAAACCAAAAATAATCAAACCCTCTCGTTTCTTCCTCCTCACCACTCATGACGACAACCTCATTCTCTCCGTCACCTCCGGCCAATCATCACAAAATGCAGACTCGAGCCAAGACAGAAATTCGTAAACCCAACACTAAATACCTCCTAACCTCGACCACCACATCAACCACCGACCCAATACCAAGGAGTGTCTCTGACGCCTTAAAATATGAGAGATGGAGAAACACCATGGAAACAGAGTTCAACTCACAGGTCAAGCTTCATACCTGGGATCTCGTCTCGTCGTCCCCACATCAAAAGCTGGTTGGAAACAAGTGGATCGTTACCAAAAATTACCGCGCCGATGGTTCTCTTGATCGATACAAGACACGCCTTGTTGCTAAAGGCTATCACCAACAACCGGGGATCGACTACACAGAAACGTTTAATCCGGTGGTGAAATCAACGACAATCAAAACTATTCTTGGAGTCGCAGCTTCTAGAGATTGGAGGATTTGCCAGCTCGATGTTAACAATGCCTTTATCCAAGGCAAACTCCACGAAGATGTTTTCATGCTACAACCGCAGGGGTTTGTTGACTCGGATCATCCACACTATGTATGTCATCTCCGCAAGGCTCTATACGACTTAAAAGAAGCCCGAAGAGCGTGGTATTTGTAGCTCAAAAAATACCTACTTCAGCTTGGATTTAAGAATTCTGTGGCAGACACTTCCTTATTCATTTTCCACCAGGGTAAATCTATTATCTATGCTCTCACTTATGTCGACGATATAATCGTGACAGGTAATGACAATGACCTGTTGGAAAGGATGATAAAGATGTTCACACAACGGTTCTCCACAAAGGACATGGGCGAGCTCTCATATTTTCTCGGTATAGAAGTTCACCGCACCCGGAATGACATACATCTCTCTCAGAAAAAGTACATCATCGACTTACTACACAAACACAACATGTCCGCCGCAAAACCAGTCGCTCCACCAATAACCACAGACATGAAACTCAGCTTACACATGGGGAAACCACACAAAGACCCAACTCAATATCGGACCATCATTGACAACCTCTAATATTTCGCATTCACGCGACCCGACATCTCCTACACCGTAAACTGACTCAGCCAATTCATGCACCTCCCAAACGAAGATCATCTACAAGTTGCCAAATGGGTGCTCTGATATCTTGTTGGGACAATGACTCATGGAATCTTCCTCGCCAAAAAAACATTTCATCGTTACATGCCATCTCCGACGCCGATTATGCTGGGAACACAGAGGACTTCGTCTCAACAAACACATACATAGACTATTTTGGGAATCATCCAATATCGTGGTCATCTCAGAAAAAACCACCGTAACAAGGTCTTTAACCTAAGCGGAGTATCGATCCGTTGCCAACACTTCCTCAGAGATACGCAGGATCTGTTCCCTCGTGGATGAACTCGACATTCCCATCACCTCACCACCCATCATTTACTGTGACAACACTGGTGCCACGTACCTCTGCGCAAATCGAGTTTTTCACTCGAGAATCAAATATATTGGTCTCGATTATCATTTTGTCCGACAGCAAGTTCAAGCTAGTTGTCTTCGGGTTAATCATGTCTCAACTAAAAATCAGCTAGCTGATGCATTGACTTAGACACTTCTGCGACAACAGTTTCACCACCTCACACGCAAGATTGGAGTGACTTACGCCCCTCCATCTTGAAGGGGGATGTTAAGGCAAGATGTATAATCTAGTATCAATCACGGTCTATATATGTAAAGATATCAATAGTTAATCTCTCAGACATGTATATAATGTAATCATAAGGCTCAATACAAGATTATCACATTCTACATTCATATAAAGTTGTTACGATATCAGTTTAATCATTTTTGCTGAAAGATTTTCAAGCTAAAATATAAAAAAAATAATGTAATATCAATCTTATTAGGGATGTCAAAATGGGTAATATTACATGGGTTGATCAAATCCAATCCAATCCATTAATCCAAATGGATTGATTATTTGGATTATAACGGATTAATGGGTCAAATAGGTTAATGGGTTAAATGGTTTGGGTTGAAATGGATTGGATTGAAATGATTTATGGGTTATAATGGGTTAACTCATTATCTTCAATATGCCACATCATCATTCAATTATCATTGTAATCATCATTATAACATCATAATCATCATCATCATATCATTATCATCAAATACATCATCGGATTGAAATGATTTATGAATTTCTCGCCAAAACCATAAGTCTGTCTATTTTTCCGCCAAAACACATAAATCAGTCGATTTTTTCGCCGAATTAATAAGTCCATCGATTTCTCGACAAAAACGTAAATCCATCGATTTTCCCGCTGAAACGTAAGTCTGTATATTTTTCTGCCAACAACATATATCTGTCCATTTTTCCATAAAAACCGTAAGTTTATACATACAAATATCCGCCAAAACCGCGAGTACATAGAATTTCCCGCCAAAACCGTAAATCCATTAATTTTCCCGCAAAAAAGTAAATTTTTAAATTCTCCCACCAAAACATAAACTCTAAATTTACTCACTAAACTTAAGAAAAAAGCATAAAGTGTTAGTTTTTCCATCATAAGCGTATTTCCGGTAAAATTCCTGCCAAAAATATGAGTCTATCAATGATGATTATTAGAATAATATTTATGATGATTATAATTATAGTATAATGATAATTATTTTGTATAATCAAAAATTTAACGGGGTAAACCATTAAAACCACCAACCCATTAATTTTAATGAGTTATGGGTTGATCCAAACCATTTGCTAAATGGATTGAGCTAACCCATGATCCATTTAGTTTACAATCTATTTGGATATGGATTGTTTTGTTTGGTTTATCCATTTTGACACCCCGAAGCCTTATCCTCTCTTTAAAACGACATGTAACTTATCCTAACTCTTACCTTAAATAACTCAATATAACGAATATTTAACTTTATTAACTTTAAACCGAGTTTCGATAAATCCAATATTTAAACTAAACCAAATTTAAACCGAATAAATAAATAAAACATCTCAAAAAGCCAAAAAATCAAATAAAATACGTCGATCCAAAAAATAGCACTAAACCGTTCACCTCGTCTGACTACTCATCAGTTTCACCTACAAGAAAAAGAGAAAGAGAAAATGGAAACAAATGCGTGAGTAACTCGAGGAAGAGTCACTCGACGAAGGTCTTACTGATCCACGAGATCAATAAAACTACTCAACTACACCACCAAACAAGTCTAGACCTAAAACGCATAACAATCACAATGTTTAATGAATGCATAACCAATATAACACAAACAAAAAACCATTGGATCTCAGTATCTCAAGTGCACTATTGCATCCACATAACGAGGTTGAACCTATGTACCTCGAGTGCACTATTGTGTCTATACAACAAAACTAAACCTCAACACCTCAAATGAACTATTACGTCTACAATACCAAATTGGACCTCAACACCTCAACTGCACTACTGAGTAACACCTCAAGTGCACGCGCTCAAAGACACAATAACTCACACAATCCAAACAACAAACAAAAAACACTAATGTAATCGAGCAAACTCAACTTCACGCAATGATTCGTCCTCTAACATCCTAGCAGATTATATGGATGTTTATGAGAAATGATAGCAAGACAACATGCAATATAACATAGTGAATACATGCTTTTAACCTTAGACTACGCGAGAGATGAAGAAAAGACGTTCAAAGTGAAATAGAAATAACCCTCACCTTTGTCTCGGACGCAACAACTCTAGACTTCCAAAAGTTAGACTGGTCCTTGAAGAAAGTAAGACCGAAACTCGAAACGAGAATCCAGTACCGAAAAGAAAAAGTAAGATTAGAATCGGTTTTGAAGAAAATGCCCGAAAAACTAAACCGAATCGGTGAAACTAAGCCAAAACGATTAAACTAGATCAACTAGGCCCAAACCAGATATACTGATTGGACCGACCAACTAACCAAAACCGACAAAACAAAAAGAGATGGGAGGCAAAAAAAACTTATCGTAAAACTCGTCGGAAATTTTGTCAGAACTCTCTCGGAACTCTACCGAAAGCTCGTATAGGATTCGCCGAAAACTTGCACAAAATTCGCCAAAAACTCGCAAGAAAACTTTTCAGGACTCGCTGGAAAAAAAAACCTGTCGACGACCTTGGATGGCGGCTGGGGACATTGAATGATCCAACGACAACTAACCCTCCGGGGAAAGTACTACTTTATTCTCGTGAAGAAATAAGAAGCGGTAGAACTCCTTATATAGAGGAAGGAGAGGGAGGTGAACTTTAGAGATTACCGATTTGAAATACTTTTTAAAGAAGCTTAAGAATTTTTTCTCAAATTTATGGGGCGGCCTTTATGGCATGGACTTTCTGGTTTAAGGATGTTACAATTCTCCCTCACTTGAAATAAATTTATCCTCGAATTCGTGAGTCCTCCCACTTATTTTCGAACCACCACACTTCTGCTAAAAAAATACTAGTTAAAAGGCTTAATAGTGGCTCTTAAGCATGTCCATGTTAGCAAAAAAATTGTGTTGAGATGCTGCCACATAAGGAAGCTAATATTATGTAAAAACGCAAATAACATTCTTATGAAATGTATAATATCCTTTTATCTAAAGCAAACCGACCTATAAATCTTTCCCATTCCTCTACACTATTTTCAGTTTCCACCACCACTTTCTCCATTAAAATCTCTCTCTCTCTCTCTTTCTTTCTCTCTCTACCTTCTCGCTCTTAACCCTAAAATAGCAGAGTAAGTCGAATCAAGAATGGCTACACCCTCCTCTACCTTGACGCCTTTACTTCTCAACGTTCTTCTTTCAATCTCCTCTACCACAATTACGAATTAGATCACCACCGCACGACGACACCAACTCCACCTTTTGACTACTCGACTCTCATTTTCAATGATGTTAGTTTGTCCTTCATTCCGGGGGTAAGCACCAGAGAGAGATCGAAAGGTTCGTGCTGGAAAGGGTCAAGTTGGTCCTTAAAACTAACGCAAAATATTTTTGAGAGGCATGTAAGAACAATGCTTCTCACAGAGTAACTTTGAACATCACTAAAAAATTTACACTTCCCGCCGTATGCAAGTTCCTGCTCCTCCACTATCTAATTGTGGATGTAAGATTTAATCCCTCAATGAATTTCTTTATTTTTTCCCTTTTCTTTCTTATATCGCTTCTCATACTCTAGATTTCAGTTTTAGAGTTAATTTTAAAATTGAATTTGGGAAAATTTTGCAATGATGTTGATGTTTTGTGTGTTTGTTTGCAATGTATTGATAAGAGCTTTATCTCTTTCGAGATTAAACCCGAACTAAACCGCAAGAGAACATACTATCTCTTGTACCATAGATTCGGGATAGATCCTCAAGGAGAAAAATAACACGCACTTAATTCTAAGAAAGCTACTATTAAGCTCAGCCTAAACAAGGAAAAGTATTAAGATCCAAACAAAATAAACAAGAAAGGAAACAAAAGACACGAGAATAAGATTCAAGGAATGAAGTATGCGATTCATGAGTTAGGTAATGTGATTAGGTAGTCTAAATGCTATCAAGATGCAAGGGCTAAGCAATAAATCACCATTTTGAAGACAAGGAAAGAATTCAACTAGTCCATTTCCATGATCCTAGTTCATTTGATAAATCCTAAATCAATTCAATCTCCCGATAGTGATCTAGCATTCATCAATCATTAAACACAATCCTATTAGTCTACTAAACACCTTAGACAAATATTCACATAGGCTAAGAATGATTAGAAATCTTAAGGTTCTCTTAAGTTTTCAACAAACACCTTTCGGGCGTGAAAATCCTAAGGTCTAGATTTTGAGTGATCAAGTCTAGTCTATCATTAAGTACCCCTTAATCATGTGAATCTACAAGTATTACACCCTTAGCACCCAAACAAGCACCTAAATCTAACCTAATCTACCTAACCCACAAATCACAAATGAGACTGCTCACTAATCATGGTCTTAAAAAAAGCATAAATACAAGTGAAAAGATTAACCATGATTAGATAAGAAGAAGATGAAGTTAAATATCCAAACTTTGCAAAGAGATATCAAAATTCAAAAATGGTTGTGATCTTGTACAAAAGAAGGAAAGAGAAATTAACAATTAGGTCTTTACAAGCCTTAAAATTGTATTTATCCTAAAGGGTTTGAACAAGGTCAACTCGGGACAAACCGGGTCGGATCCGGTTAATTTTGTGATGAAAACCAAGAAAGGATCGACCACCACTTAATGGGTTGGTCGATCAAAATTTCTGATAAGTCGTCGGGCAAAATGATCGACCTCAACTCGATGGCTAGGTTGATCAAAAATGTTTGATGGGATTTGGCCAAAATGATCGACCTCTGGTCGATAGGTGACACGATGGGAATGCCTGGTTGAATGATCCGAATTAAAACTTCCATTTGATCGACCACACCATCAATTGTGTGTCGATCGTTCTTCATTTTTCTTCAACTCTCTCTTCTTTACTCCTCCTAGCTTGATCCACTTAGTCCCCAAAGGCTCCTTAGCTCCTCTAACGCTCTGAAGGACCTACAAAAATGTAAAAGAAGTGCTATGCAACTCTAGATACAACCTAAGACTCTAAGATGACCAATCTAAGCTAAATGATACTAAAACTAATGCTAAAACTTCTAAAAGAGTAAAAAGATATTGAAAGCAATGTACTAGCTAACACTAAAATGATACAAAATGCATAAATATCAACTCACCCGAACTAGATTCTTGCTTGTCCTCAAGCGAGTGAGCTAAGAAACAACCCCATGAGAGAAGTTTGAATGTGAGGACGCATAATCACGAGGAGATGCAAACGTAGTTGAAAAAGATCCTTAGGAAGAAGTATCATATTCAAATATACTCTCTCGTACTTTGCCATACTCTTCCCAAGTCATGCTAGTTAGTCTACATCTAAACCGTCACAAGAAATCTTATCAAAGAACCCTTTAACATTCATTAATGGTTTCATGTCGAATCTTTCTTATGGAAAAGAAATTAAATACCATTTGTTTAGGAAGAAAAATGTTTTTGATCATATTAGTGAGACTTGTTTAATTTTTTTATGTGGATTCTCTCAATGAAATAATGCTTATCAAGTAGTAAAATCGAGGGAGACTATGACAATTGGCGCGTAAAAAGACTTTCCTTCTCTAAATCACTCTCATCCCCAAGTTGAGTCCCTATTTCTACCCTTATTAAACTTGACTTAATCATCCAAAAATACACCAACCTACTAAAACGATCAACTTCTTTAAGCTCTCTTGGTAATGAACTCTAAGAGTTTCTTTTCTTCTTATTGTTAAAGCTCTTTAAATCTTTTTATTTATTTTGAATGATCCTCTTTATCTTAGTCTTTTAGACTCTTAATTACTTCTATTTTTAACTTAGGATCATGTTTCCTTTTGGTTACAAACTTAGAGCTAGCATCCTTTTTGTTCTTTTTGAGATTTCTTCTACCCTTAGAGTTCTACCTTTTTCATCATTTTTCTTTCTTATGGATTCCCTCATTGATCTTTTTGACAATTCTTTTCATTCCCAAACCTGTGATCATTAAGTAGTCACACTCGAATTGATCCCCATCCTATCTATACTAGTCTTAAAGCGAGATTAGTTTTAAGAAGGATCCTCTTTGTCGTCCCAATACTCACGGGAATTTACATATGAAAGCACATAAGAGGTCTCACTCATTGAAGAACAATGAGAGGGGGGGTTTGAAAGAAAGGCTTAGGTTAAGGGTGGGGAATCATTCTTAAAATGAAAATGGCTACTTGGATTGGTTAAGAGTGGTGAAAAGGGATAAGCCAACCCAAATATCAATGTGTTTATCCATGGTTAGTGCATTTAAAGTCCATAAGTAAGATTAATTTTAAAGTTCATTTAAGTCTAAGTTCAATAGGGTTTAAATCAAATCAAGCATGTTTCAATATAAACGTAAAAAAGTAAGTCGAGAGTTCCAAGCATGAGTTTTTCATTTTTTTAGGAATGGCTCTAGCTACATGATACTTCTAGCAAGGGTTTCATTTCACTCATAAGAATGTTCCAATTACGTGACGATTTAAGTCCTCATGCATATGGATCCTATAGGCTTCTAAGACTTGATCCTTAAGACATGAATATGAAAAATGCAACTACATGTTTCTTTTTCTTTTTCAATTTTTTCAATTTTTTTGTTTTTCTATGCCTTAATTATTAACGATGCCAAATAAATTATATGAGACTCAAAGAAGAGAAAATAGAAACAAAACAACTAAAAGAGTAGATTAGCAAACTATCTCCTCCCCCAGACTTACTCACCACTGTCTCCGTGAGTGAATAAAATCTGGTGAAGGAGTCCAACAACCACAACTAAATAAAGAGAAAAATGATATATACGATGGATAGAGAAAAGGTACCTTAGATCAAAAATTAGGAGAATCGGTGGATTCCTTTGAGTGAAGTGAAAGAGACAAGTTACTTTGGAACCATTGGAATGAAACTTGGTACCTATAATTAGCAAATAGCAGAAATTAGCTCACATACCATTTCAAATGCTTCCAAGCAAACAATTTAAGTCACTAAAATGAGAGTTGTTTTCTTGAATTAAAGTCACTCAATATATCATGCTAGCCTTATGGGACAATCAATCTCATCATTTCAACTCTCATAAAACAATCTAAACTATCATGCATTCTCAAAATATACTTCTCTTCCGAAGAATTTTATAATTGTTTTCAAGAGACACTAAGTGACTTTAAGTGGAAGTTCAACCAATGAATCAACAAGATATGTTTAGACTTAGCAATTCTATCTAAGAGATGTCAAAGAAAATCAACAACCAAACTACGCCAACTTATATTTACAAAGGATACTTATGGGATTGCCTCCCAAGTGTGCTTGTTTAATGTCTCTAAGCTTGACATTATATTTTTGGTGAACTAATGGATGGTGGAATGAGAACCACCGAGGCTCTTAGCTCTTTTGTCCACGAGCTCGAACCTTAGGACCCGTCCCATGATCTCGTCAATACACCTAGGATCTTGTTCTATAACCTCAATTGGGATCACACTCCTAACTCTTTTGAAAGGCTTAGGGATGCCTTTGTACTTGATTTTGTACTCAATAACACCATCGTTAATGTCAATTGGGATAAGACGCATAGAATACTCAATCTTCTTCCCATTGGGGTCTTTTTGATGAAGTCTTCCTCATCGAAAAATAAATAACCTAGAGCATAGTTCTCTGAAATCATCTCATTGTCTACCACTAGTTGTGGCTTCCCTTTGCCTTTACCCATCTGAGGTCTTCTTTTCTTCTTGGGGTCCACCATTAAAGCAATTTGAGAGCATTCTCTATGGTCATCTTTCCCAAATAAGAACTCAAGGCTTTCACATAAATCAAATTCCTCAACAGGATCTTCTTTAACATTCAAAGTAGTTATTATCCCACAAAACTCATCGCGAGCACCAATCATCTTGTAAGATTTTTTGGGGTCAATGTTGGTAAGAATGACCTCCTTGTTCTTGAAGTCGATCAATGTCCCAACAGTTTCAAGGAATGGAGTTCCTAATAGCAATGAGAATTTTCTAGGACCCGACATCTTAAAAACAATAAAGTCCGTAAGGACGATGCAATCTCCAACCTACAAGGGGTAATTCTCGAGTTTTCCCATTTGTTTCTTGATTGATGAATCACCCAAATCTATAGGAGAAGTAGGCTCGATCGCCTCTTTGATCCCAAACCTTCTAATCATGTCACAAGAAATCATGTTCATGCTTGCCCCTGTGTCTACTAATGCTTCTTCTTTGAACGTTCCTTCTAACAAGCAAGGGATCATGAATTTTCTTGGTTTTGAAACCTTTTTGAGGATTCTTGTTTCGTTTATATGAGGTAACACACCATGCTTCTTTGCTATTGTTTCAAGGCTTTTCTTCCGCAACTCGTATTCATCTATCATTTTTTTAAGCTTCGATATTTTGTTAGCAAGCCCTTTAAAACCGGAAGTGACAATGTCCACTTTATGTATCGGAAGCTCAAAGTAATCCTTAAGTTGTTGTTTTATGAACCTTTGTGGATAGAGTAGATTTGGGTGGTAAGGTTTCATATCAACTTTTGAAACCATCACATGGTTCTTTTCTCTTGTTGGAGTTTCATTCTCAAACGCCTCCATAGCTTCCCTCTTTGATTTATTCAAAGGCTCATTAACATTCATCAAGTGTACTTCTTTTGAATTACTTAGAGTTATGACCATTACTTCATCAATAATCCGATATCACCCTTTTTAATTGATGATATGTCTTCATCATATTGGATGACCCCTTCTTCATCAAGTCTACAACCAAGGAGTAATTCAATTTTACTAACCGTTTCTTTACCTTTACTCTCAAATGCAACACTCTCAAACATCATATTACAATAATCCTTGGAATTTGCTTCCAGCTTTCCCGGTAGAATGACATATCCATAGCTCTTTGAAGAAAAACCTATTTGAGCCATTTGATTGTTCAAAGTTTTGACATGTGCAGAAAGGTGTTCAAACTTAGCATTTAAATCACTCAATTCATCATCAATCGTCGCATTCACTCTTCCTTGTCCCTCCAAAATTTGCTTCAAAATCATCTTGGTCTCATCTTCTTAAGGTTGTAAAGGATAAGAGTTTGAGGGATTTGTTAAGAGCTTGAATGGTCCTTTGGGCGGGAAGTTGCTTTGTCTTTGACCTTGTTGTTGTTCCTTTGGGGCCGTGTAGCTTTGGTATTGAGGATTATCAACATTAGGATTTCGGTAGGAGAGATTATTATTCCATGGCTTGAAGGCGGTATTATAGGATCTAAGATAATATCCTCCTTGGATGTAGCACATGTCTTCTTGATCCTCTTGATCATCTTCATCACCGTAACCTTTACTACCTTCCACTTAAACCACAACATTCACAGACTTTTGGTTCGACCTTGTAAGCTTATCTATCTTGTCATTAATTATCTTGTCGCTCACATAGCTTTGGTCGCTTTAGGCGATATTTTCAATCAGAGTTTCACCTTCCTCAACACTAAGAGTAGCGAAGCTTCCTCTACTAGCCGTATCTAAAGAGTTTCGATAATTTTCTAATACTCCTCTATGGAATATTCCTAGGAGAGCGTAGAATGATTTTGCTACTCCATGGTGAGGGTAAACTCTAGTATAGGACTTTGACATTTCTCACGCTTCATAAAATGATTCATTGAAACCTTACTTGAAACTTGTGATGTCATTTCAAATTTTAGCGGTCTTTTGCTTAGGAAAGAACTTGATCATGAATTTCTTCTCTACTTGTACCCAAGTCGATACCAATTCCGAGGGAATGTTCTTATCCCATTGAGTCGCGGCATCTCCAAGAGAAAATGAGAACAAAATCATCTTGATTGCTTCTTCCGAGACCCCATTGATCTTCACGGTTCTACAAATTAAGTATATCGAATTGGTCAAGGTGATCAAATGGATTTTCTGCGGGAAGCCGATTGAACCTTGAGTTTTATACCATATTGATTAGACTATGCTTGATCTCGAAGTTGTTTTGTTGAACCGATGGTGGTTGAGTTCCCATTCTACCTCTTCTAGCGTTCGATTCATCAAAAGCAACAATCCTCCTTAGATTGGGTTGGTATTGGACTTGATGATGAGCACCGATCCCATCATTGTTCCCTTGATCATTGACAAATGGTTGTGGAGGATCTTAATTATTCTCCATACCCAAGCGTTGCAAATGATCGAGCCTTTCGTTTTCTCTCCTAACTCTAGCATTCTCTCTAGCTAACCTTTGAATATTCTCAACTCTTGGAATGAGATTCGCTGATCCTTGGTCCCTCAAGTTGATGCACCTTCAAAAAGAAAATAAAGAGAAAGATAAGAGTTAGTACTTAGTAATAAAGTGACTTAGTCTTAACAAGCAATCTATAATCAAATGGTAAATATTTGCTCCCCGGCAACGACACCAAATATTGATAAGAGATTTATCTCTTTCGAGATTAAACCCGAACTAAACCGCTAGAGAACAAACTATCTTCTGTAGCATAGATGCGGGATCGATCCTTAAGGAGCAAAATAACATGCACTTAATTCTAAGAAAGCTACTATTAAGCTAAGCATACACAAGGAAATGTATTAAGATCCAAACACACTAAACAAGAAAGGAAACAAAGAAACGAGAATAAGATTCAAGGAATGAAGCTTGCGATTCATGAGCTAGGTAATGTGATTAGGTAGTCTAAATGCTATCAAGATGCAAGGGCTAAGCAATAAATTATCATTCAAAGACAAGGCAAGAAGTCAACTAATTCATTTCCATGATTTTAGTCCATTTGATAAATCCTAAATCAATTCAATCTCCCGATAGTGATATAGCATTCATCAATCATTAAAAGCAAGCCTATTAGTCTACTAAACACCTTAGACAACTATTTACATAGGCTAAGAATGATTAGAAATCTTAAGGTTCTCTTAGGCATTTCAACAAACACCTTCCAGGCGTGAAAATCCTAAGGTTTAGATTTTGAGCGATCAAGTCTAATCTAGCATTAAGTATCTCTTAATCATGTGAATCTACAAGTATTAAACCTTAGCATCCTAACAAGCATCTAGATCTAACCTAATATACCTAACCCACAAATCACAAATGAGATTGACTAATCATGGTCTTAAAACAAGCATAAACACAAGTAGAAAGATTAATCATGATTAGATAAGAAGAAGATGAAGTTAATATCCAAACTTTGCAAAGAGATATCACGATTCACAAATGGTTGTGATCTTGCACAATAGAAGCAAAGAGAAATTAAAATTGAGGTCTTTACAAGCCTTAAAATTGTATTTATAACATAGGATTCGAACCGGGTCGACCTGAGACAAACCGGGTCGGATCCGGTTAATTTTGCGATGAAAAACAAGAAATGATCGGCCACAACTCGATGGCCAGGTCGATCAAAAATTTCTGATGGGATTTGGCCAAAATGATTGACCTCTGGTCGATGGGTGGCTCGATGGGAATGCCTAGTTGAATGATTCAAATGAAAATTTCCATTTGATCGTCCACACCATCAATTGTGGGTCGATCGTTCTTCATTTTTCTTCAACTCTTTCTTTTTTACTCCTCCTAGCTTGATCCACTTAGTCCCCAAAGGCTCCTTAGCTCCTCTAACGCTTTAAAGGATCTATAAAAATGTAAAAGAAGTGCAATGCAACTCTAGATACAACCTAAGACTCTAAGATGACCAATCTAAGCTAAATGATACTAAAACTAATGCTAAAACTTCTAAAAAAATAAAAAGATATCGAAAGCAATGTACTAGCTAACACTAAAATGATACAAAATGCATAAATATCATGTATGTTTCTCATACTACAACTCCAATTATATTTTATGTTTTCTCTTTTGTTGATTTTAAATCTTTCTTAATTTGCTCTTTATTTTTTGTTGTCTCGATGAAGAAAATGACAATATCTTCTAATGTTCTCTATGTGCAACACTTTGAAAATCTGTCTGAGTACATTAGGTTTGGACTGTAGTGGAATTTTTCTAGGTGTTGCGCACCAGTGGGTTTTAGAAAAAAATGTTTACTCCTTCAAGGACATTCTATTGTCTGTTTCTTATTTGTCTCAATTTAACTTTTTCACAATTTTATGCTCATCTTTGTCATGAAAAAAAAAAGTGATGGAATGTTGTTTCTATCTTTGATGAATACTAACATTTATTGATAATTCCAGGTTACAGTTTGTATATAGTTGTTTTCTATTTGGGTCACCATACTGTTTCTTACAGTAAACGCAATAGACTTAATGGATTTAATGATATTCAACTTGACCGACTTTTTTTTTGGTTAAAACAAATAGACCAACTTAAAACAATTAAGTTAAAAAGAAACCCTTCCTGTAAAAAAATAATAGAAGAAGTGAAGAGAGTTCTGGCGAAGATAAAGGATTCAGTACAAAGCATGTAAATCGTGTCAACAGACTACATTTGCACATTTAAATGACATGTTATGACATTGGATTCAGAGAAAGAACCTCTTATGACCTTATTGCAGCTGTTAAGAGGCAAAATCATTCTACTGCAGGTAAATCTGTTGGAATTCGTAACGATTTATAAACGTTTTATAAATATATTTACGAATTAATGCCCAAGAACCGTGCAAATTATTGACTTTTAAATCTAATCTACGAGTATCGAATATACCTGGAAATTACGCAGCGGAACGATAGTCTGGGTTTGGATCGAGGTTTTAAGCACTCCAAATGTCGTGCCTCTACCGGTATCCACACGCACATAAACTGGATCGAATCGGAGTGCTAGCGCCGTTGATATCAGATCTTAAAAATATACAAACAATTTGTCTATGTATTATTTTTTAGGGTTTTTGGTTATCTCTCTCTCAAAATCAAACGGAGGAGGAGTTAATATATATATGCTGCAACCAACGTAGCTAAATGGGCTACAAAGCCCACATTAACTTTTCATATATATATATGTATATATATATATATATGCACTAATATAAATATGTATCGATATACATATAT
>OVAN01008701.1:0-17834 GCA_900406275.1 Anastatica hierochuntica | reverse complement strand
GTACTTTTGTACGCTTGCAGTGATTTCTTGGGTGAAAACCTGAGCCATCAAAGGTTCAAGATAAGATGGAATGGAACTTGGAATATGGCAACTGAACAGGAAATAACAAGTATCTAGTTAATGAGCAAAGCAACCAAGAACACTTTTTTATGACCAATGGATTTAACAATCGAGCTATCCCACTCTCGTAGCTTAAGCTATGTTCATCCATGCATAAATGACTGACTCGGCTCTTGCATGTTGCAAATAAAATTATGCAAGTGAGGAATAAACAAGTTCCTTTTAATCACAAAACAACTTAACAATCTATTTTCACAGACTAGGCAAACTTAGCATGGTTCTGAGCGATATAACAACATCTCTTAACCATGAAAAATCATATGGAATTGAATCCCACTTCTATGGTTCAAAGCTACATCAATAAGCAAGCAATTACTCAACTTTCGCATGTTGCAAATATCAAACAAAGCAATGGAAATTCAAGTTATTACCACTCTTATGCTAAAGACAATATTTACTAAGTATAAGCAATTCAACTTTCATTGCAATCATTTCAACAAAGAAATCATTAAAAACTATTCCATTTAGTCACTAATATATCCAATTTATCAACTTTCATTGGCTATATATCATTAGCATGAATTTAAGTTTTGCTAGACTTTTCATCGAACACCTTTTAGTCGATGAAATACATGCAATTTAAGAACACAATTAGTTACTCTAGGACTTGCATTAAAGTCACCTAAATCAAAGAGAATCATACTTTATCCATCATTAAACCTCACCAATCAATCACATGTTCCTTTTCTAATCTACAATCCCTAAGATCTAATTATTTTACTCATGTTTGCTCATAGATCTCCAAGGGTTATCACAATCCCTTGAAAGCTGATGACTCCAGTGAGAAAATGAGATGAATGAGATGAAAAATGATGCAAACAAGCTAGATTAGATGTCAAAAACAAAATGTAAAAGGGTGAGAAACAATAATGAAAATGCCGAGAACGAAGGGGAAGAACAAGAATCATAGACAAATAAAATGCATTAGAAGCTTAAAGAAATCCAAGAAAAATTCGTTATAATTTTATTGGAATCTAAAAAGAACTAAAAACAACTAAAATCTATTAAAAACTAAGTAGAAAAGACTTAGGTAGTTTGGTGTTATTTGGTAAGTACAAATTTGATTTATAGGAAATGAATTAAGTAGAGGAAGCCCTAATCTTGACGATGACCAAGCTGCATTTGGTCGACAATTTGCACTCTCATATTGCATGATTTGCAATCGACCATATGACCATTTCGAAGCTCAAACAAGATCTTATTTGTTCTAATTAAGGAAGGTGACTCATCCAAACATCGTTGGTCAACTTTCCATGACAATTTGAAGCCTCAAGACATATTAGAAGGTTCAGAGAGTGAGGAACACATACATACCTGCACCAGAAGAGAAAGAAAATATCAAAACAAAACACAAACTTTTCTTTTTTGGAAAGTTGACATTTAATCTTTGATTAAATGTATTAAAAGAGACTTCAATCCACTTAATCACAACCCTACATCAACTCAAAAAGACTCAAGACGTCTTAAGTCACCAAAAGACCTAAAAACTTGCAAAAGACCTAACGGCTAGTTTATCAATACTGAGAGAGATTTCTTTCTCTTGCTTTGTACTCTCAATCGCACTTTCATCAAATCAATAAACCTAGGGTTTTGCTTTCAAAGCCTATTGCCTTAGGAATTTCTGTTTTATTTGTATTCTGATGTTGGCTTCAAATAATTTGGACGAGATGTTTTTTTGCTTTACGCAGAAAAGTATATTGAGCCAGTCCGATAGGCAATGTATCGTAGATCCTCAAGTATTCAACATAAAGATTTTTACAAAAACAAGGATCCACTATCTTACAATAACTATTTTATGTTTTACAAGATGGGTAGATTATTCCTACCCAAATAATTACAAAAATACATTTATTACAAAACATCTTTGTGGAAAAAACCAAAATGAAGAATCCAAATGAGTTTAGGTCTTAAGAGAAATCTTTAAGACTGATTTCTTGAATTCATCAAATCGATCTCGTTGGTAATCCACAAGAAAACAGAGTTGTCTTATGGCTTCTCTCTTCTCTTCCCCTAAGCTCAACAATGCAACTTCTCGCCTCTTCACATTGATCTCAAGCTCTTTGATCCTCGCTTCAAATTTACTCAAAACCTTTGCTAGATTCAGTTTCTCTGTTCCTTCTTCCCCAAGCTTCTTCTCTAACTTTGATAACTTCTCCTTTAACAAAGATTCTTGAGCTTCTTTGCATTCTAGCTTCGCCGATAGCGTTTCTAGCTCGTTGTTCTTCTCTCGCACCCAAAGCCTCACCGAATCAATCTCTTTTGTTGATTTAGTAACTCTACTCATCTGTTTCTCTGATTCTCTTAGATTCTTCATTGATTTCGTGTACCCTTCTTCCCAAACGTCTTTGATTTTCTTCAAATGGGTTTCGAAAAAGATCAAACTTTCTCTCTTTTCTGTGTTTTCTAGATCCATATCTCTTGCTTTGATATATTCCTTCTTACTCTCTACGTGTATTTGTTCAGCTACATGGATCCTCCTATATAGTATCCTTATACGATCTTCTATCTTCATCCGGAAATCTTCGGCTAATTCTTCCATTTTCCTCTCTAGGGAATACGGATTCAGTTTCGAATCCCGGCTAGAACCCAGTGACCAACGTTTCGATTGCTTGAGATCCTCAGAGAACTTGTCAATGGTGTCTTTTTGTTCTTTGAGAAGTCTCTGCTGATCCTTGATTTTTGCCGAATACCTTTGAATAACCTCATCTTGTTCCTCTACCTGTTTCTTCTGATCAGAAACTTGAATGTTTAGTTTCTTGCTTTCATCTTCTTCGGTTTCATCAGCGTTCTTTGTCTCTATCTCCTTATGTAATGAATCCAGCTCTGCGATTCTTGAATGTAGCTTTTGATTTTCTCCTTTAAGAGAATCAATCTCTTCATTCAATTTATTCATCTGTTCTTCTGTTTCTTCTTTTAGACTCTTCAATTGCATCTTAGACTCTGTAACTTCTTCGGCTTTCTTCTTCAGCTTTGATTCAACTTCATCTTTCTGGTTCCTCAATAATTCAAGCTCATGTTTCATACCATTTACCTGATCCATCAAGCCCTCAACACGTTCTTTCTCCTCGGCTCTTTTAGCTTCAAAACTTCCAGCTAATTCCGTGTTCCGTGCACGAAGGAAACCGATCTCTTGCTCCAAATTCCTCAGTTGGGACTTCAAATCTTCGATCCTTGATGTTAATCCTAACTCACTGTTACCAAACTTGTTCACAAGTGTTGATATTTCATCTCCTTTCTCTTTCAAAACCAATTCCAAACCAGAGATTTGGGATCTAAGCCCTTTGTTCTTCTCTCCTAATTGCTTACTCTCACTAGCTTTCATCGCAATCTCTTCTTCTAACTCTCCTTTTCGATCACATTCGGCTTTTGCGTCAGCTAGCTCGCGTTCTAGCTCCTTCACCCGCGAAGTCAGTTCTCGTTCTTTCTCTTCAGCTTCATTCCTTAATGCTTCCAGCTTGCTTTCAAGCTCAGCAACTTCATTTCCTTCTTGAACAACATTCTCAATATCATATGAAGAGTAATATTCTAAATCCGAACTCGATGGAGCGATATGCGATTTCCCTTTTCTTCTGCCACCACCAGTTTTTGGATCAAAGTCTTGTTGAAAATCATCAATTGAAGAGTAAAGAGATCGACACTGATCTTGAAGATCATTAACAATCGCTAGAAGCTCTCTCTTTGAATCTTTTGGAATCTTGTTTTTGTTTTGGATGAATTTTATAAGTCTTGACACTTTCTTCTCAACTTCTGTAGAGATAACATGAGAACTAACAATACCTTACATAAACAATTTTCAAAGATGAAAATATATTATATCTTCATGTGATTTACATTCAAACATCAAAACAAATCTTACCTGTTTTAGCTCGATCCATTTCCAAGAAATGTGATACAAATTCTCAAGATTCTTGTTCTTGCCTATCCATTTGAATATGCGATCGTTAGGAACTAAAACCTGCAAGATTAAAAACAAGATTGATTTTTTATACTCGTGTTTGTGTTCAATAACTACATTCAATTTCTCTGCAAAATCTCTAAAACATTTGAATTTCCACAAAGAAGGTTAAAATAATTACCAGGTAAATGTAAAAATCGATTAGTTTTGGAGAAACTAAAACCAAAATTTGATCTAATTCTGATTCAGAAAGAGATAGTTTCAACAAAAAAAGAGAGAGAAATATTAGAGGTTGTTATAAGAAGAAGAAAAAAAGGATGGTTTATTTTTGACTTCCTATTTACCTTAAACGCTCTTCTTCTTTTTTTTGTAAGAACTACAAAAGCATAACCACCACCTTTTCTGGTCATACATATATTTTGAATTTTGGTAAAGATGGCTTTAACATTTTGGACATAACCGATCTTATCTCAGATCGACCAACTTTAAATGAAATCCGGTTAACAAACTCTATGTAGATTTCATTAGCTCAAAACTTTGTTTTCCATAAATACAATTTAACTATTTTTAAGTTTCTTTTGTGCAAAACTATTTTAAGTTTCATTTTCCTATTAAAAACTGGTAAAGATAACCACCAATAGATGTGTACACAAAAAAATGATGGCAAGCAAATTAAGCTTCTTCTTCTTCTTCTTCCACTTACAAACAGCTGCTTCAAGAATCTTGAGTATCATAGTCTTCTTTGATTCTTTCTTCGACGAAGTCTGTCCCTCCCCTTGTAAGGGTTTCTACATGTCATCGAGTCTCTGAAACAGAGCTAGTTCAAGACATAATCTGTTTACTCTCGCAGTTAAACCCAGCTAATCCCTGGCAATTTCCCTCCAAAGCTTTCATCTCTAAGCCTTTCCACTTCATCCCATCTCCCATCTCTTGCATACACATTTGATAGCATCACTCTGTACACACTTCTTCTCTCTTCCTCACCCTCCATTATCTTCTCTGCTACAACTTCAGCCATATATGTATCCCCATGAACTTCACAGCATGACAACAACGCTCCCCAAATCCCACAATCAATCGGTTTTCGTAATGACATTACGTAATTGAATGCTTCTTCCAAATTTCCAGCCATCCCCAATAGCTTCACAATGTAAACGTGATGCTCTGTTCGCGGCTCCACACCAAACTCATTCTTCATTCTCGTGAATATCTCTTGGCCTTCGTTTAAAAGACCAGAATGGCAACATGTACAAAGCAGAGCAGAGAAAGTGGCCTCATCGGGTTTTAATCCCATCTCAAGCATCTCCCCGAAATTTTCAAATGCAGCGGAAGCAAATCCGTGCAATCCAAAACCCAAAATAGCAGAGTTGAAACAAACAATGTTCTTCTCTGGAATCCTCGCAAAAAGATTCATCGTCAAATCCAGTAACCCACATTTTGAGTACATGTCCATAAGAGCAGAGCAAACCTTTATATCCAGTTCTAGTCCTAGTCGAATAACATAACTGTGCACTTGTATTCCGTAGAGCGAATTTGCTACCTCAGCGCAAGACCCTAATACAATCGCAACAAGAACACAATCTGGCTTCTTACCATTCATTCTCAGCTCGCTGAACAGATGCAATGCCTCTTTGTGGTTTCCACAATTCGAATAACACGTTATCAAAGAAGAACAAGCAACTAAATCAGGCTCACCGATGCTATTATATACACTACAAGCCGAAGCTATGCATCTGCATCTCGAGTACATAGTCACTAGAGAACAACCAACATAAGAATGAGAATCTAAATTCAGTTTCAAACAAAAGGCATGGACTGACGAGGCAACGAGTAGTAAACTAGGATGAATCAAACCGGTCGTTAGGGCTACCATTGTGTAACAATCAGGTAGATTCCCTTGATGTAACATTAAGTTAAACAAACTGATTCCTTTATCCCAAAATCCACAACATCCGTATCCAGATATTATAACATTCCATAGAGCAGCATCTGGGTCTGGTATTGAAAAAAACAACTTACTTGCTTCATCAACAAGACCAGCTTTTGAATAAGCTTTAACAATCGCACTGCCGCAGATTTGATCAAACCCGAGACCAGATACGATTGCAATTCCATGAACACAACTCACTAGTCTCTCGGTATCATCGGAACTCTCTGAAACGCCACGAGCTAAGCACGCAAAGGTGAAATTATCGGGCTTCGTATCAGAACTCAGCATCCGAGAGAACAGTGACAGAACAGTACCGAGTTGATGTGATTTGGCATAAGCTCGAATAATTGAGTTCCAAAGGAAAACGCTTCTTTCAGGAAATACGTCGAACAACTTGCGAGCAGAGAGAAGATCATCGTTCAACGCATAGTATCTAACAAGTTGCGTAGCGAAATAGGGGTCACGCGCGAGTTGGGATTTTATAACGAAGCTCTGCAGTTTCTGGGTACTCAATTTCGATTGAAACTTCCTCGAGAACTCATTGATTATCAAACGTAATTGCGTCTGCGAGGACATTCCAAGTCGCAATCGCAATAACGCAATCTTCAAATCTTCCAAAGAAAGCCAAATCGTCGAGCAAAAACCCTCAAACACACGACTGTTTCTAGGAGCTCCAAGATCGAAATAACACTTACGGCGAAGAAAATGTCTAAAACCTTTTGTTTTTAAAATTTTGTAAGTACAAACTCCAAAAAAAGAGTAAACTTGCAGAAGCTAGAAGATGAAGAAGACAAAGTAGTATCTACTAAAGAGAGTAAAATTTACAACAACACAAAAAAGGACTATGTTAGCTCAGAGTCTGAAGCAGGACCAGAGAGATGTTTGCGTCTTCCATGGCTCATAGGACTCATAGGACTCTGAGGCAATCTAGTATCTTTCCTTGCTTTGCTGCTTCTTCCAAATGGACTTAACGGTGATGAAGCTTTTGGTGTTGATCTTGGTTTTACTGGCGATGATGATCCTGAAGGAGAACATAAACCTGCAAAATCAATTCAAAGGATTAAGCTTTTGTTGGTTGATTCATCATCTTCAGAGCTTGTTGGGTTTTTCAGAAATGTATCCAACCTGTGCTTGAATTTCTTCTGAGTTTTACAATGTCGCCACTTTTCTTTAAAGCTGACTTCTTTTTCACTGGGGCTTCTGAGTAAACAGATCTTGTATCTGAGTATTCAGATATTGCATCTAAGCATAATGACTTTGTGTACGTTGGCATTGTTGGTGGATCTTCAACTACAGAAATGCTTTCTGAAACAGATTCACTTGTTTGTGAATTATCTTCTTTGTTCAAGTTTGGACTCATCTTCTCTTTCTCTGCAATCCTATATGAGTAAAGCTGGAAGGGTATTTGCGTTACGGATTCTTCCTGAGAACCTGAGTCTATTGAGAACTTTCTCAAGAATCTTGCTTCCAAGTCCCAACAATCAACAAGTGGAGTTTGAATTTGAAGATGACCTTGATCCGGATTCACTATTAAGAACTTCTTGATGTAGCGGAGGATCCGGCAAATCGAAGAGAATGTTGGACGCTGACTCGGTTCTGAATGCCAACACCGTTTAATTAGACTAACAAGATATTTAGGCGAAGGGAACGGGAAGAGAGGTCTCTCTCCCGTTCTAATGTTCTTAGCCATTTTTTCCCCTTGAAGATGACTATCTTCAAATGGAACTTTGCCGGTAATAAGCTCGAAACACACCATTGCAAAGCTATAGACATCAGCTTTATGTGTAAACTTTGTTTTTGAAGTTGTACCTTTGAGATCTTGTTCCATCTCTGCTAGAACTTCAGGTGCATACCAGATTACAGGATCAGGTGAGGATGGTCTCGAGGAAGCCCGAGTAAAAGAAGTTTTGACTGAGGTCAAACCGAATCCTGAGATCTTGGCATGGAAGTAGCCTTCGGTGTGACTTCTCTCTTTCAGAAGAATGTTCGTAGGATTCAAATCACCATGGAAAATTTCATTTGCGTGAAGATATTCCATCCCTCTCGCGATTTGAAGCATTATGTCGATCACAACGGGAACAGAGAAGAGATATCTTCTTCTAGGTCCACAGTTCTCCTTCATGTAGCTTTTCAAGTCTTTGTGCATCAACTCCATAACAAGAAAACATTCCTTCCTTTCTTCATCATAGAATCCACAAAGGTACTGAAGTATATTCGAGTGACAAAGGGATAACAGAGAAGATATCTCTGCACTTAACGGCTCAAGATCCCCGAAGAAATGTCTCAATACAAAGCTATCCCCTAACCATTGAATCTCCTTGTACTGACCACCACCACCTAATCTCCTTCTCACTTGGTAATCCTTAGAACCAAGAAGTATTGAACTCGGGAAGAGCTTACCGTTAAACTGTTCCAATCCGGTCAGTTTCTTCAACAGCAAATCAGCTAAACGCTTCTCAGTCTTCCCAATCTCATCGCTCTTGGACTTTTTTTTCACTTGTAATGCCTCTACTAGGTTCCACCTGTCTTCTCTCCATGAATGCTCAAACCGGATGCAAATATCCTTCGGAACAAGATACTGTTTCCCAAACCTCCATTGAAATAGCTTCGGATCATTCCACTCTCTATCATACTTGCGCGAGAACACAACTCTCCTTCTCTCCATCTCAGAAGGGTCGAGACCCGAAATCTCTGCAGCTGTCTCAATGGCTTCAATAACAGCAGGAAAGTAACAGAACAAGTTGTGTATATGAAACTCAACACAATCTTTGTTCTGATGAAAGTTGATAACTTTGCCCCACCAATCTTTATTAGACATACAATTCCGAACATACATTTCGCCTTCTTTAAAGACGCGGTAGAGCTCTCTTAAAGGCTGTTCAAGGGCTCTCCATTTGGTATGCTTCTCTTCAAGCTTGAGGTTTTGTCTGACCTCTTCGGCTACGGTGTTAAAACCCAAACTGAAAATGTCAAGCAAGAGACAGCATTGTCTTTGGTTGATTAAGATATCGTCCTGTAACACCATAAGCGCGTTTAAGCTTCCTAACACCTCGCCTATTTGCCTGAATTGCTCCATCGAATCAAAATGCTTACTCAAAAACCGAACAAAATCAAAGTAAAGTTTTGATCTTTGCGATGTCTGTAGAAAGAAAAAGAAAATTCAAAATGAGAAAAAAACTGTCCAAAAGCAGAGAAATTTTCAATTACGTTATCAACCGTTAATAAACACCTGAAAAGAAGTTATTTTTGTTTGTTCTTCAAGGATGAAATCACATCGTTGAATAATGGAATGGAATCAAATCAAACCGGAACCATCAAATATCTAAAAAAGAATTAGGGTTCGAACTAGAAATTTGAGGAGAAATTAAAGAAATCAACTGCTACAAAATCGGGAAAAAACCTCGATCTTACCTGTATAAATCCCTAGAAAATAATTTCCTCAAAGCTTTTCGCTGTCTCTGTAACGGATTTTTTCAGAGGAAGCAGAAGAAAATTTTTCCAGGAGATTGTTTATAATTTTAATGCAAAGTGTAACGGTTTTGGTCAGGTTGATTTGGTTTGTGTCCGACATCTCTGGGAGCCATTTATGAAAATGTTCCCGCGAGTTTCGTCGACGTTAATTATTAATAATGTAATTAATTAGAGTTTGATTAAACATCGTCGTTCCTTCTATGGTAAAAGGGAAGTTGTTTACTTGATTCTAACTTTTATCCACTTAGCCATTTTCTTAGGGAAAATTAATTTTTTTTTGGTGGGCAAAAGGGAGAAAATACCTCTCTATATTATTAAATATTCAAAAACTAAAAAACTACGACATAATGACATGTCTAGGGCGGGAAACGCCTAAGACATCACCCTCAAGAATAGAAATAATAGCAGGTGGAGCAGAATCGAAAATATGAATTCCTAACGGTAAAGTAAACGCATGGTTGGCTAAACCATCGGCCAGACAGTTAGCTTCCCTATACTCGTGACCAATTCGGACAATCCAGTCCTTTGAAAGAAAGTCGTGGCACAAATGTACTAGGAACGACAGTGGATGAGTTTCCTCAATTCCTGTCTTAAGATATCCAACGACAACTGCTGAATCAACCTCTAGCTCCAATCTCGTGAACCCCCTCTCCCATGCCAACACCAGTCCATAGTAAACTCCCCACAATTCTGCCAGTGGAGCAGAGCATCGACCAATATTCAGTGCAAAACCTCTGCACCAATCACCAAATCTGTTTCTCAACACCCCACCTGCAGTTGCAGCACATGAGTTTCCATGTGACGCCCCGTTTGTATTGAGTTTAATCCACTCATCTCGTGGAGCTTTCCACTTTATCCTCCTTTCCTCGTGTTGCAGAGAACGTTTCACTCCTCCTAAAGCGTTGTTTGCTTTAGACACCTCTGCCGCTTTTTCCTTAACAAATTTTACTCGGTCTCTACACAGCCGAGTATCCCCAAATACATTTCCACACCTCCATTTCCATGCCCACCATACTGTTATTGCGAAAAACGTTGACCATGGGCTCTCTCCTACCAGTTGATTATCCCCCAGGTTCGTAAACAGCCATTGAAGTAGCGGCTGGGTAAAGAAGAGTTGTCTTTTGCCCATTGGAACCACGCGATTCCATATTCCATCAATAGCCGGACAATCACGAAGAACATGTAGGACCGTCTCTGGAGCACCCTTACAGACTTCGCACGTATCCGCAGCTCCAAGATGCCTTCTGTATCTCTCGCAATTGGTCATGATGACTTGCTGTCCAGCTAACCATATAAAGCATCGCACTCTCTCCGGAGCCACAACTGTCCATATGCGCTTATAAAACTTCTCCATACTCTGTCTTGGCGAAACAACAACAGTTAACAGTCTGTAGGCGGACTTTACAGTAAAGCTTCCATTCGTGGTTCCTTTCCAAGCCAATCTATCTTTCGCCCCTGTTATATGATCAGGAAGAACTGCAAGGAGCTCCAGTCTTTTATCCTCTGCAAGATACGGAGTAATATTCTCAAAATCCCAGCCAATACCGTCTTTCCACAAATCATTTACTAGCTGACTTTCGAGTCCTTGCGGCAGAGTAGATGTGATCGACAATAGTAGGGAATCATCCAATAACCAAGTATCAGACCAAAACTTAATCTGTCTTCCGTCACCGAGCACCCATCTATGTCATCGGACCACTACCTCTCTCAACCCGAGACCCACACTCCTCCAAGTAGAAGACCAAGTTCCTTTAGCCATCATCCATCTTGTATCCTTGAGATCACCGACGTGGTATTTCTTTCTCACCACCTGAGCCCATAGTCTGTGCGTGTTATGCATGACTCGCCATCCAACTTTTGCGATCAGAGCCTTATTCATCTCCTTTGAGCGTCGGAACCCTAACCCTCCTTCACTTTTCGGCTGACAGACTTTATCCCATGCCACAAGGTGAAGTTTTCTTCGATCAGAGGAGCTCCCCCAGAGAAAGTCACGCGCAAGTCTATCTAGTCTATCAAGAGTACTCTGTGGAAGCATTATAGTACTCATGGTATGTACCGAAATCGACGACAACACCAATTTGGTAAGAGTCACACGGCCCGCAAAACTCAGCGTACGGCTCCTCCAGCCTGTTAGTCGAGATGAAACCCTCTGAAGAACCTCTCCAAAGGTCTCTTTGTTAATCCACTTATGTAACACCGGTATGCCTAGGTATTTACCGAGATCACTCGTTGGTTGAATACTGCTCTCATTACTAATCAGCCTTCCCAACTCCCTAGATACATTCGAAGAGAAGAATATTTTAGATTTTTTCAAATTGACTTTCTGACCAGATGCTATGCAGAATCTTTCCAGAACACCTCTGATGACACGTATCGGAGCAACTGAAGCCTCCGCAAAAAGTATAAGGTCGTCTGCAAACAAGATATGAGATACCAACGGTCTGCCTCTTGAGAGTCGTATAGGCTTCCAATTCTTCTCCACTACAGCTCCCTCAATAAGGTGACAGAGACGTTCCATACACAGAACAAAAAGATATGGAGACAAAGGGTCTCCCTGTCGTAAACCCCTCAGCGGCTGGAAACTATCCGTCATCTCCCCATTCCATAACAAGCTCATCGATGGTCCTGAAACATATTGCATAATCCACCCTATGCAAATATCAGGGAACCCAGCTGTCTGCAACGTATCTTCCAAAAAGTCCCTGCATATTCTGTCAAAAGCTTTTTCTAAATCAAGTTTCAACAGCATCCAACTCTGTCTACCCCTCTTCCTGCGCATCGAGTGGACTGCTTCCTGGACTACCACTATATATTATCTGTGGTAAGTCTACCTGGGAGAAAACTTGATTGGGTTGGCCCAATGATTTTGTTCATGAGCCCTTTCATCCTACCCACCAATGTCTTTGTCATCGTTTTAAACAGAACATTACAGAGGCTTACTGGTTTGAATTGCATGATTCTCTCTGGTCTCACAACCTTTGCGATAAGCACCAAGACTGCATTATTTGTGTTCTGAGGTAATTCTCCCGTCCTGAAGAATTCGAGGACAAACCGAATAACCGAGCTTCCAACCGTATCCCAGCAACGTTGATAGAACACAGGTTGAAACCCATCCGGCCCAGGGGCTTTGAAGCTTCCCATGTTTCTGATCGCTGTCTCTATCTCATCTGCGGTAAAAGGCCTCAACAACTCTTGTTNCGGCCCAACCCCCCCCCCCCCCCTGCGGTAGTGCTTCCACTGACTGTTCAACATCATCCAAGGAGTAAACTCTCTTGTAATAAGTGATAGCCAACTTCTCTAGCTCTTCCCCATCAGTCAGCCACTGACCCTCTGCATTTTTTAACATCTCAATCTTGTTCTTCCTTCTTCGGATGATCGTGGAAGTGTGAAAAAATTTCGTATTGCGATCTCCGTGAGTGAGGAGTTTCTCTTGAGATTTCTGATACCAGATAAGATCCTCCTGCTCCAGCACCACATCAAACTCCCTCGTCAAATTGTTTTCCTTCATCAGCAGCTCATCCGAAGGGTTTTCTTCAATCAATTCTTGTACTTCTCGAATTTCTCTCACTAGTTTTTCTTTCCTTCTCTGAACATCACCAAACACTTCCTTATTCCATCTTTTCAAAGTTCCTTGTAATTTCCTTAGAGCCAATCTCGTATCCACATTACTATCCCACGAGTATGTCAATAAATCCTTAAACCCCTCATGTGTTAGCCATGCCGCCTCAAAGCGAAATGGACGGCGACTTTTATTCCTCCGTAGTGTCGGCTCCAAATCAACATATAACGGAGCATGATCAGACGCAAGAAAAGGTAAGTGTGTAACTGTTGCCTCCTGCCATTTGAGTCGAGCATGGGGACAACAAAGAACTCGGTCCAGACGCTTCGCAAGAAAGAGACTCTCCGATTGCCCTCTCTTCCATGTAAACTGCTGGCCTCGAAATCCCATATCTATAAGTGAGCTGGCATTTATCCAGCTCCCAAACTCCAAGGAATCTTGTGAAAGGCTTCCACTTCCACCCATCCTTTCATCAA
The DNA here is from genome assembly GCA_900406275.1 of Anastatica hierochuntica. Lineage (NCBI taxonomy): Eukaryota > Viridiplantae > Streptophyta > Magnoliopsida > Brassicales > Brassicaceae > Anastatica > Anastatica hierochuntica. The sequence continues at coordinate 4,383 of OVAN01008701.1, read as the reverse complement.
GCCGTAGGATCATGTTAAAATCCCCCCCAATAACAACTGGCTCACTCGCTAGCTGAACTACTTCCTTGAGCTGTTCCCAAAGCCCACTACACCTGGTTACAGTCGGTGCTGCATAGACAGCCACCAAGTTTAGAATGTCCAAACCCTTTCTAATTTGAGCATGAATAAACTGGTCAGAGTGTTTCACGATTTCAACATCTCCCACATCAGATTTCCACAACAGCCATAGACCTCCACTCTGTCCCACCGAATCCACACGAAAATTCTGGTCAAAACCTAGGTTCTGACATTTGCGCCCAGCTCGATCTCCTCCTGCGTGGGTCTCAAAAACTGCAAGAACATCAGTAGTATATTTCTTCAATAAGTAACGGATCGATCGTCGGAAGTTGGGTTTATTTGCCCCTCGGCAATTCCACATAAGAATCTTCATCATTAACATACTCCAAAGGGTAAGAAAAGCCGGGGACAACTGTTATGCCTCCTGAGACTCCATTGTCTCCGATGGGACTTCATGCATACCTGCATCCTTTCCCAAATTCGCATCCACCACATCCAAGATCGGGTTCGACTCCGTGCACCCATCAACCAATTGGGGAAGAACACCATCTACTATGACGGGGCTAACCTGAAGAAAAGGAGCACCAGCTCTCCCCAAATTCTCCTGCTCCACCCTCAATCATTTCCCGTTACTTGAGAATTCGATCCCTCCTCCGTTTGGACCAAACACAAGCCCTCTCATGGGCCTCGATTTCATAGTTGATTTTGGCTTTACGTTTTTGTGCTCCAGGCCTTTATACCCTCCTATCTGCTTTTTTGCTATCGGTGGAGTAGACTTGGGTCGATTATCTTTTGAGTTTCCCGCCGAGAAAATCACCCCTAAATCGCGAGTCACACTCTTCTTCTGATTTTTGAGAATTTGAATATTCGCATTTCCCTTAATAATCTCGTTTTCCTTATTCTCTCCTTGGTCAACCACTACTTGTCTTATCTTTGGAGATTCCAAATCTTCCATCAATCTTCCAAAACTGTTTGATACCAGAATATTATGTGTTTCTTTATTCCGAGGGATCTCCCGGAGATTTCGACCGGAGCCCTCTCTTTGGTTCCCTACCGCCGTCTTATTTCTCAAACTTTCCCCCTTCTTTCCGGATTGACGTACCAACGTAAAACCATCATCCTCCTGACGTGATCGGCCCGAAATACTGTTGACACCCTGCGGCGATTCCACTGGTGTGATTCTCTGTTCTTGAGAGGCCCTCTCAATAGCAACACTCTTGGCTAACATTCGGACACATATGCACCAAGTGGCCAAACATTCCACAGCTAGAGCAGATTTGCGATAGGCCTATGTGTGTTACGAAGTATCTGTCCCCGTTGATCACTATCGAGCCCTTCAAAGGTTTCCGCAGGTTCACCTCAACACAAATCCTGGCGAATCTTTCCCTTTCGAAGTTCAACGTTGTTATATCCACTTTAACCGGTTTTCCTAGCCCCTTAGCAATTCCCATCAAGATGGATTTGTGATAGAAATTGATAGGGATATTTGCCAAACGTATCCACACAGGGGTCGTCACAATGTCATCATTTAGGGGATCAAATGAAGGTTTCCATGCTTGTACCCCAAGGTAGCTCTCGAACACTCTCCAAGGGCCCCCTGCCAGCGCCGCCAAATACTCCTCTTCTTCTCCGAAGCTGATCATAAAAAATTGTCGCGGGAGATCCATTACGTACATCGAGCCCTTTGGCTTCCACATCTCACGAAGCTTCCGGGTCAAAGCCGCAATGGACGTAGTTCGCCCTAGAACTTTCGCGATCATGCAGTATTTCCACAGCCCATTCATAGCTTCTAGCACCTCCTGTTCGATTGTGATCACCGGTTCCCCCTCTTCCCCATTTGGAAGATCTAACCTGACTCTCTCTGAAACAAAAGCATCGTCAATCAGCTCCTCCGGTTTTGGCATCCCTCCGGCGTTCGATCTCGTAACCTTCCTCACCCACAAGCCCGCCATGTCTGGAGGATCCCCCAGGGGATGCCCGTGGTCCTCAAAATCATCCATGGTCGTATCTTGCTCACCGACACCCAAAACCCTAAGATCGCCCTTTTTTTTATTGGGGTGTTCTTTACGGAAAATTAATTTGATTAAGACTGACTCTAACCAAAATAAAAGTGAAACCAAGGATGATCTGTCTAAATTTGATTTATTTTTCTATACTTTAGATGGTCATGCTTTTGATTATTTGACCTTCCAGCTAAAATTTTAGATGTATCAAACTAAAAAAAGAAATATGACTTTTTGTGCACATAAATAATAATTATGACTATTTTGGAAGTTATGAGAAGAAAAAATATGATATTTTGATTTATGGAGAAATAATAGTGTGTGAGGAAAATTTAAAAGAATTGATTTGACCAAATATATCACCAAATTAATTAGTAAATAAGATGTGTTTTAAATTTTTATTTATCTAATTTTCCTTGGCCATAACTAATTCACACTACGCGCACAAATAACACCTAAAAATAACTAATTAGTAAATAAGATGTGTTTCAAAATTATAGTGTGTATTTAATTAAAAAACTACATATTACAAATTTTATGTTTAAAGAATATAATTTCTATTGTTTGAAAATGTATATTTAGTATTTAAATTTATCTCATGTTCTTAAGCTCACGTATTAATCTTTTATGTTCGTATAACACAATTAAAAATGTGAATTTTTTGTATAATATAAATCATAATATTTAAACCCACGTAAAACGCTGGAACATCACCTAGTAGTTAATAAAAGGCAAAATTGGTACTTGTCCTAAATAAAACTAGATGGTTGCTCCACACCCTATAAGGGCATGAAAATTTTAAGACAAATTAACATTATATAATCGTATAATTTTCGACTATACGATTTAGTTCCAATTTGGTTTTTTGGGTAATTATGTTTAGGAACCATTTTGGGGTGTTTAAAAACTCAGTTCTATTCTATTTTGGTTCCTTTCAGTTTTTTTTGGTTCCTAAATTTAAATATCATTATGAAATCGAACTATATTTCGGTAAGGTATTTATCCTAATTATTTGAATATAAAAATAAAATTGATTAAATTTTAATAAAATTTCGATTAATTGTGAAAAAGTAGTTTAAATTTGATAAATATAATTAAAATAATCAAGTATTATTGTTATTCGTATAATTTTTTGAGTGATTTGTATATTTTTACATATCAAATGCAACACTTTGAATTCTATTATAGAATGGTACAGATAATGCACGAACATTACACAAAGGATATTGAAAATTGATTTATAAACATTTGTTTTTATAACTATTAGAGCTGGGCGAATAAAGCAAAACCCGAAATTTGAACCAGATCTGAACCGAAGTAAACAGGATCGAACCAAATCGAACCGAGCCAAATAACAACGAAAACCCAAACGATTCCAATTTAAAATTATTACTAATATCCGAACCGAACTGGAACCGGACAAGTACCCGAAAAACCTATATATATATATATATATTGTAATAATTTTATCATTATTTTATTGATGTTTTCTGGTATTTTGGTTTTCGGTTAAGATGCTTGGTTTCTGGGTAATTGGATTAGGGTAATTCAATTTTTTTTGGATAATTTCGTGTTTATTTCAGGTTTCAGACCCGTTTGGATCATCTTAAAAATTTATAAACCAATTTTTACCCGAATGGACCCGAACCGAACTGATACGAAATCCATCTAGGTCTAATTCGGGTTTTAAACACCCTTATCCAAATTAATCGAAACCCAAATAATCCAATCTGAATGTCCAACCCTAATAGCTTTCATTTTTAATAAAATTATGGATGTGAAAGGGGTTTTATTATTACAAATGGTTTTTAATAATAAAATGGTTTTGTTATTAATAATAAAATGGTTTTATTATTAATAGTAAAATGGTTTTTAATAATAAAATGGTTTTTATTATACAAACAGTTTTATTTTAATAAAATTATGGATGTAAAAGGGGTTTTATATATAGATTTCATATATATATATATATATATATATATATATATATAACTCGTGTATTAAATGTATAATCTAAAATGATGTATATATATGTAAATCGTGTATTAAATGTATAATCTATAATAATATAATGCTCTATTGGAATTTGTCTTTTTTAGTTTTCTTGATGATTCTGTAATATCTCATATTTATATAAAGTTAGAGTTATATAGAGATATCAATTCTGAAATTTTAAATTGAGTACACATCTTGAATAGCAAGCCAAAAGTTTTACGAATATGCTAAATTTATTGATAAAAAATAGTATGTTTAAAGTTTCTTTGTTTTTCAGATTTGTATATATATATATATATATATATATATATATATATATATATATATA
>OVAN01008700.1:0-17835 GCA_900406275.1 Anastatica hierochuntica | reverse complement strand
TTATTAACATGGAAGCTGAGTTTGCAGGTTCAGATTTTAGAGTATGGATGAACTTGGGAGGTTATGCAGCGATTTTTGGGGAGAATGTCTAACTGTTCTGAGTTTATATGGTTAGCGAAAGTAGCACATNATGTCTAACTGTTCTGAGTTTATATGGTTAGCGAAAGTAGCACATAGTAAGGTTTTTTGATAGCATGCAATCCATTTGGTTTTTGAGTTTCTTTTCCCGCAGTCTTAGTCTTCGTTTCCTTTACATGAGGACAAACAAAGATTCAAGTCTGGGGGATTTGATGTGTCAGTATTTTAGTAGTTTTTATTACGGTTTTTACACGAGATTCATGGTTTTAAGTATGTATTCAGATCCTTTTGGCGCGGATTTGTGTTCTTTGTTGTTTATACAAAAATCGAGTTTGAATGTGCTGAAAGAATGCATTTTTGATGGATTTCAAACATCGAATGAAGTGTTCGTGAAAAGTTGAAAATACCTAGACAGTTGGACAAGGATCGATCGATCCATGTCCATGGATCAATCGATCCCTGTCCCGTTTTGCGGATGGATTTTATGAAGAACCAGACTACACTTATTTCAAATCAAAATTTTGATACAAAGACTTGAGCTCGTGTTTTACCTTTCATTATGCACTTACACAGACTTTTAGAGAGCAAAGATTGATTTTGTAACCTAGGAAGAAGAAGCATCTTTGTACTTCGATCTGAGAAGCTTTCGGAACCCTTTTACTCTTGTTTTTGTTAAATACAATCATGTCTTTCTTGAATTTTATCTTTGTTTTTGCAATTATCATGAGTGAGTAGTATGATTTTTGGGTTTAGGGTTCTCACATAGGGATTCAAGATTTGTTGATGTAGGATTGCATGATTAGGGAGTTAATCTAATGGATCTTCATCTATGATCGATCGTAATGTATTAAATTGAACCGATCACTTAGTTTCTGATCTTAGGTAATTTAACGCCTGGAAAGTGTTTGTTTAAATGCCTGAAAGAACCTTAGATGAGCAATTCTTCTTAAGCCAATGGAAATTGATGTTTAAGTGAATTGTGAACATATCAAACCTGTTAGTAATGCATGATTAGAAATCGAGCGTCAACGGAAGTTAGTCTCGAGATTTCTAATACATAGGGAGCTGATACTACGGAAGTAGATTAGCTCTTCATTAGTGTTTGAGTTCAAGAGGATTTAAAACTTGTTCCCTAGTCTATAATTTGAATCAACAATGAATTGTTTCCTTGAGAATACCCGATGCCCAACACTTCTTTGATTGTTTTACAACCCTTTCTTTGTTGCCTGTGTTTCTTTGCTTTATTAATTTCGACATTTGCATCATCTCAAAAGATATCTTTTTTTGCTTTAGTCTGTTGTTTGATTCTACATTTTTCGTGCTACCTTTGGTCTCTCTGGATTCGATCCCGAACCACTACAACGTACTTCTGTGTGCTTGAAGTGTTTTCTTGGGCGAAAACCTAAGCTATCATCTCCCATACTCCAAAATTTTAACCTACAAGCTCAACATTCATGTTAATAACTCTCTACATTTATTCAAGATAAGCGTGAAAATTTTTCACCAAAAAAAAACTCGTAATTAGGAATTCGGGCAAGATATTCAAGGCTTTTAGTGGTGAGGCTGAGAGTGTTTCGGGGTATCAAATATGCGCTAGGATGCTAAACATTATGCAAAGTCGCAAAAGAGAAAGAGTATATTGATATCCATGCCCCCTAACTACCCAAGTACAAACCACCAAGTAAAAGTAAACCAAATACGTGCAATCTTCAGGGTGCATTTAAACAACAAAATAATATACAAATGCTAATTTTTAAAACCAGATATGAAGAAAAAGAAATTAATTTCCTTTTTTAATGTATACAAAAATCCGGTAAAAATTAGCAATACAATGACATTTTAAATTTTAGAACACCCATACAGCACGAATAAATGCAACATATCCATCTAAACCTCTAAAACGCCAAACACCGAAAAATCATACACTCATGACCATGTCTAAACCACCTTAAATGTTCAATCCTTCCAAAGTAATTAGAAGGATAATGTTTACCCTATTCTCTCCATTGTTTTTACACATGTTTGCATATAAGATCAAAAAGAAATGCATGGAGATTCAAGGAGATAAAGTAAAGGTGTGGTGTCAGACTAAAGATGAGTCTGGTCACTCATGATTACCTGAAAAGAAGGGTAGAAGAATGGAGATGTAATCCTGAATGATGAGTTTGATTTCTTGATTTCAAGTTCCTAGATCAAAGCAATTAAGTTCATATGTAGGCAAGATAAATAGAATTAAAAACATTTCAGACAAAAGCCTGAGTTCCAAAGATTTCTGGTGGGTAGTTTTGTCATGAGGTATTCCGGTTTGTCTGCATTAAAAGCTCAAGTGAAATTGTCAATGAGAATAAAAAATAAAGTGCAATGTGCAGAGATAATAGTCTGAAATCATCATAAAGCACAAGTAATCCATAAAACTGACTCAATAAAACATGAAAATGACTCTAACAACACACTAAAAGAAAAAGAAAAAGCATAAGTAACCTTCCCAAGATTTATCTCACACCGTCTCAGTGTTAAACAAACCCAAGGAATGAGTAAGTAGCAAATAACAAGAAAAATCTAAATAAAAAGAAAAATAAAACCAAACAAAAAGAAAAAGGAAAGAAAAACTACTGAGCTGCTCAGGAAGTGCTAGGCCTTTGTCCTGGTGTGCCTCTGGGGCGCCTGCCTGCATCTCCGGACACGTAGTATGCTCTCCTTTTTGAGCGCTCCTCACTCCATCTAGCCTCCTCTCCCGCGAGTGCATTGTGCGTCTTCTGAGTCTCTTGCTCATCAAACTCTTCACTCTCGGTCTCCTCATCATCATTATCTACAACAGCTGCAGGAACTGGTGGCACTCTGCGCCTGATAGCATCCTCACGAACATACCTGCGAGGAGAACTATAAAGTAATCTCCCTATCCTGAAGAGTCCTCTAGCGAAACGCAGCATGAGAGAACTCGTCCTCTGATGACTCTACACTGTCCAAGTTCTGAACTCCATAGCAGAAGCAACAAATGGCGGTGGCGGGTCAAGCTCATAGGCACTGAAAATCCTCCGGAAATAGCTTCGCAATCTTAGGATCAATAGGTGCAGCAGGTGGAGGCATATGCGCCTCATAGTCACCATCATCAGTATCATGGTCCTCACCAGGACCTGAAGAACTCTTCTTAAAAGATGGTGAATAGGAACAGAGACGCTCCACAGGAGGTAGAAACTCAACTCTCGGTGAATCAGAAAGAGATGTAAGATCCGGGCATGGAAGCTTAATGTGGAGAGACCTCTGCTGGCGGCCCTAGAAGTGGGAGATGAAAGGTCTCGAGCTGTCTACAGAATATATCCAAGAGGAAGCTAAAATGACACAATCCACGATATGCGTCCCATCGAGGAAAGCATAAAGAGGCCTTTCATCGCGAAAAGCCTTCACCTGCTTGGTAAGCTTGAACTCCACCCTCTCGTGACCAGTGAAGTCCAACCTGACAAAGTGTAGAAGACGGGTGATAAGAGCACCCGCTGCAAAAGACTTCTTTTCAAAAGCCACCACCTTGAAGAAGGCGAACTTGTGAACAACTATTGCGGCCATGTTCAGATTCGTAGCCCAAATCCCAGGTATATCTAACGCCAATAAAGAGAAGACCCAACTCATCGTTGGTAACATCAGCCTGAATAGACTTGGCGTAGATGTGAGAGCTAAACACCTTAGCTGCGAGGCGAAGAAGAAGATTGCGGATACGCAACTGCTTCGCGCTCCTAGAGACAAATTGGCCAGAAGTAATATAGTCTCAAAACTCACTAGACCTCGACATAGTTGGTACATAAGTACCTCGACCCTACACAAAACCAAATTATCGATCCACATCCATGAGAGAGATAGAATGAAACTGACCCTGCACAACGAAGGAGAATGTGCCTTGGTCCGCTACCAGGTTGTCCAAATTCAGATAGACAAGCCGTGCAGAGGCCAAAAAATCCAGACAAATCTCGGGGTAGACATGTTCCTGAAGCTCCAGCAAGCCTCGGACTCTCATTTGCTGAAAGAGATCATAGAAATCCCGTTAAATACCTAACGCCTCATCATCTGCTTGAGGCATAGAAATCCCTGGCAATGGCGCCAAGAAACTTGATAGCTCAGGTTTTCGCCCGAGAAAACACTGCAAGCGTACAGATGAGTATGCTGCAGTGGTTCAGGATCGAATCCACAAAGATCAAATGTAGCACGTAAAACTTCAGATCAAACGCGGGCTAAATCGAAAAGGATGATTTGGTAAAGATGCAATCGTTCGAGAATAAAGAAGTAAGCAAGCAAACAAATGACGACGGGTTGTAAATCAATCAAAGAAGATCTAGGCACATGGTATTCTCATGGAAACATATCATTGTTGATTCAAATTGTTGACTAGGGAACAGATTTTAAACCGCCTTGAACTCAAACACAATTATAGAATCTATCTACTTTTGTAGTATCAATTATCTATGTATTAGAAACCTTAAGACTAACTTCCGTTGACTTTTGGATTCTAAACATGCATTCTAAACAAGTTTGATAGGTTCACAATTCACTTAAACATCAATTTCCATTGGCTTAAGAAAAAATGCACATTTAGCATTCATTTAGGCATTTAATCGAACACGTTCAATGCGTTGAACAACCTAAACTCAAGAACTAAGTGATCAAGTTAATTTCAACAGTAAGAACAATCCTAGATTAAGATCCAATTGATGAAATCCCAAATGAAACAATTATATGTCAACAATTCATGTAATTCCTATGTGAGAACCCTAAACCCAACAAACGAACTACTCGCTCGTGATAATCAAACAAACACAAATTAAATCAGAGAAAGACATGATTGTATTGATCAAAAACAAAGAGTAAGGGTTCAGAAAGCTTCAATGAATCGAAGTACGGAAGTTAATTCTTCTCCCAAAGGTTACAAGTCTCTCTCTTAGCTCTCAAAGTTAGAAAAACAACATAATGAAGATAAAAACACGAGTCTAGGTTTTTGATAAGTAATCTGGTTCTCGAAAAGTCGGTTTGGTTCTGTAAAATTGGTCAGCAAATCGTGACATGGATCGATCAATCGATCCTGGACGAAGATCGATTATTCCCTGTCATTCAGCCAGGATGTTTCTTCTCTTCACAAATGCTTTCTTTGATGTTTGAAATGCATCCAAAATGTGATCTTTTCGCACATTCAAGCTCGTTACTTGTAAATACACGAAAGAATACAAAACTACTCCGAAGAGAGCAAAACACATACTAAAAACCATATTTCTTGACCAAAAACCGTAATAAAAAGCTATAAAATGCTATTACATCAGTTTGACATTTCAACAAAAGCATTAAACGACACATAGTTTTTACGTGTTCAGCCTCCACCATCACGACGATGGCAACCTACTCACGCTGGGATCGCTTTTCGCGGAGAATCCGCAACACCAATGAAGAAGAAAATTTTACAGCTCAGTTACTCTCGTAAATCCCTCATACGCTCAAGGAAAAGGAAATACAAAAGATAACAGAAATATGCAATCACTTCGAGACCCCAAATCTTAAACCTCCATTGACATAAACCAAAAATTCCATGTCGTTGCAACTTAATTATCTGCTCTTCACCGACTCACATCACCTGAGAGAAAAATTTGTGTCTCTGTCATTACTTCCAAAACTACATCGTTTCAGTAACTTGAGTATGGGCCAATCCCTTTTCACTTAAGACTACATATGTCCTGAGCTCACTTCCAATCAACAAATCTCCACCAAATGGGTCTGAAGATATACAAAAACTCTCTTAAACCATAAATCATCTTCTTCCTTTCTTCTTCACTAAAGCTTCTTGCAACCCTGGATCACACTGCTTTATTACTCAGAACACACATGAAACTTCTTCAAAGCTTCAACCATCTTGTTTATAGGAATCACCTTATTAAGAATATCAGGGGGATTCAAAAGTGTTGAGATTTTCATGACTTATACCCAACCTTTTCAATCTTTTCTCGGACTTCATGAAACTTCACATCCATGTTTTTAATCCGACAGTGTGAACATTTTTTCGATAGCGATATCACGCTTTGAGAATCACATGAATCACCACCTGCTCCTGACTGTGCTAGAAATCACCATGAAAACCTCTTAACCATGTTGCTTCTTTCACAGCCTCTGTTAGCGATATATACTCTGCCTTGGTAGTCGAAAGTGCCACAACTAGCTGAAGACCTGACTTCCAGCAAATAGAAGTACCTCCGAGAGTGAACGCAAACCTTGTGATTGATCTTCTTTTTCCAAATTTATGGCAAAATAAGAATAGTAATAACCACACAGTTTTAAATCCTCTAATTTCTGAAATACCAGTTCAGTATCAACCGTTCCTCTTAGGTATTTTAGCATCCACTTAATGGACTTTAAGTTGCATTGCCATGAATCTACTTACCACTCCCAATGAATAAGCAATGTCTGGTCTCGTTCCGATCAGTGTGTACATTATACCTCCATTTGCATTAGCATAAGGAGCAATACTCATATAACCTTCGTGCTTCTTCAACTCAGTATTTGTGGCTACTTTCATTTTGAATTGTTCACTAAGAGGAGTTCGATATGACTATTCTTGGTCTTGCTAGAAAAATTTCAGAACCTTATTGACGTAACTGCTTTGTGTCAACTCCATTTCGAATTCTGACCTATTGTGACAGATTTTTCATACCCAACATCTTCTTTTCACAACCAAGGTCTTTCATCTCGATGACTTCATTGAACTGTTTCTTGAGAAAATTAATCTCAAGCTTATTTCTTGAAGCAACCAACATGTCGTCGACATCGAGTAACAAGTCGATATACAAGCCATCATCAAACTTCTTTACATATACACAGCTGTCACGATATTTTTCTTGTGAAATAAATTCCCTTCATAAATCAGTTAAATTTCTGGTTCCATTGTCTTGAACTTTGTTTCCATCCATAGAGGGACTTCTTGAGTAAGCATACCCAATCTTCTTTACCTTTCACGGTGTATCCTTCAGGCTATCTCATGTAAATAGTTTCCTCTAAATTACCGTGCAATAAGGTCGCTTTAACATCTAATTGCTCCAGCTTCATATCCTCATAAGCAACAACCTCTAACAGGATCCTAATTGAAACATGTTTAACATCCGACACAAAGATATCATTATAGTCTATGCCCTCTCTTTGAGTGAAGCCTTTCGCCACTAATCAATATCCCTTATTTCAATTTGTATACCCACTTACAACCAATAATCTTGTGCAGGTACCAAATCCCATGTTTTGGCTTTATTGAGAGATACCATCTCCTCACCTATTGCACAATTCCATTGATCTCAATGTTCATCTTTTGTGCGTCTGAATAGTCATATGGTTCTTCAGATTCCCCTCTTCAGCAACCATATAGACGTGTTCCACCAGCTGAGCTCCATCTCGAAATCTTAAAGGAACATGGGTTTGTCTCCTTACTCTGTCTCTGGCTCATACGTACTCTTCTAGAATCGGCAAGCTCTGTACCTCATCTTGCTCACACAAATTTTCAGCCTTACTATTGACCCCTGCAACATCTTGAGTAGATCTATCATGACTCTTATGTCCTGAAGATTGTCCCTATTCAAAACCATTCTCGAGCTCCACCACTCTGTTACCGGATTCTTATTCTTCTAGTTGATAAGACTAAACTTTCTCAGCTTTATACAATTGATCTTCTTTAAAATTATATGTTTCTGCTCACTACACACTTTTCTTCATCAATTAAGCAAACTTTATAGCCTTGGACTCCATCCGGCTATCCAAAAAACACGCCTCTCTTAGCTCTATAATTCAACTTTCCATCGTCTATATGAACGTAGGAGATACAACTAAATCTCTTCAAGTAAGAGTAGCTTGGTTTCTAGCCATACCAAATCGCATCTGGTATTTTACAATCAATAGTTGTAGAGGGTGATTTATTGATGATGTGAGCTACGGTAAAAGCATCCTCTGCCCAGAAAGATTTTGGCTAACCTGATTCACTAAGCGTACTATGTACCTTCTACATAGTCGTCCTTCTGCTAGCCCATTCTTTTGTGGAGTATACACTACTGTTTTGTGCCTTACTATCTTGTTCTCCTTGCACGTAGTATCAAACTGATTATTACAAAACTTGAGATCATTGTCGGTTCTAAGCTTTTCAATCTTCCTGTCAATATGATTTTCCACCATAATTATCCACTCAGTAAACTTGATGAAGGCTTCATCTTTACTTCTAAGAAAATTGATCCCCACTTCCTGCCAAGAGATTTAGAAAGATACAATGAACCCACAAATCAATGTGAATGTAATCGAGAGGACTTTTGATATGTGTTTTCCAATATCAAACTTTAACATGTGATCTTTACCAAATATACAATCTTTACAAAATTTCAGCTGAGACACTTCCTTCCATCGAGCAAACATTTCTTTACTATAAGATCCAGGCCTCTTTGGCTCATATGAGCCAACTTGTTGTGCCAAAGTCTGGTCTCATCTTCAATTATAGCGCTTTCATAAGCTTCTCCATGTTTGTCTACCAGAAAGTATAAAGTCTCAACTCTATTTACCTTGAGTAAAACCTTTCCTTCTTTATGAATACTGAGAATATCATTATCAAGAGCATACTTACATCCAAGAACTTCCAAAGTGCCTGTTGAAATTAGGTTTCTTTTTATGTCAGGAATGTATCTGACTTGAGTCAGAATGAAAACAGAATCATCCTCTTTAACAAATCTCACATAACCAACTCCTTTCACATGTGACACCGTGTCATTTGCCATCCTCACTAACCTTGTAGCATTATCATCTAATTCAACAAACCATTCCTTTTTCCAGCACATGTGATATGGACAACCAGAGTCATCAATCCACCTAGACTATAATTCCTCAGTAATGACATTTAATGTCTCATTACCATACTCATCCACATATGAAACATCAACTCTTGTGTCTTCACTCTTACCCTGTAAAGATTCCCCTCGCTGATTGTTTTTACCTATAGGCTCATCCCCTCTCATGGGACACTGCATGTTAAAATGCCCTTTATGGCCACATAGCCAACAAACCTTCTTCTTTGACTTGTTCTTTTGCTTACTCTTGTTAGTGTTTGGACCTAAAAACGATTTCTTTGATTTAGTTTTACTCCAATTTGTCGTTGGTCTTCCCTTGACAAACAAACCCTCAACCACAGATTTGGTCTCTTTCGCATATGATCATGCTTCTCTCTCCTTACACTTTATAGTAGATATCACTTCATCCATTGACAGTGATGTTTTGTTGTACCTCAATGTGTCTTTCAGACCATCGAATTTTCGAGGCAAAGCCATTAACAACATGACTGCATGATCCTCATCAGAAACTACAATCTCAACATTTTTAAGATCTCTAATGATTTTGATAAACTCATCAGCAATCTTTTCAATTGATAGGCTAGGAAGTATCGTATACCTTAACAATTTTTGTTTAAGATGGATCATATTCGTGAGAGCCTTGGACATGTAGAGACTATCAAAAGCATCAAGCATACCCAATGTAGTCTTCTGTTTAATTACTTTCCTCAAAATATTATCAGCAAGACTCAACACTATGGTGCTTCTCGCTTTCCATAATTTCCCGATGAATACCTGCGCATCAACCTTCTCTTTGGATTCAAATTCTTTCAGAACAGGTGCACCCGTTGAATCAGCATTGATGCTTGGAACATGAAAGAGCCCAAAGGTTTCTAGATACGCTTCAAGCTTCTCCTTCCGGAGCATATAATCTCTGGTATCGTTGAATTTCTCAACCTCAACCTTCGCGATGTCATCGTAAAAGATTCAACTCCAAATTCTTGCATCAACGAATGCTCTGATACCAATTGTTGTAATTAACACCTAATTATGCCCCATATTAATCACTCAAACCTATCTAATCTCTCTGCGAATGTCTTACTTCTTTCTCTCTCTCTTGTGTTCCTTTGCGGAAAAAACGTATCAATCAAAGGAAGAGAAGAAGAGAAATCATTAAATGACACAAAGTATTTACGTGTAAAGCATCCACCGCTACGACGACGACAACCTACTCACACCGGGATCGCTTGTCGCGGAGAATCCACTTCACCAACGAAGAAGGAAGTTTTACACCTCAATCTCTCTTGCAAATCCCTCACACGCTCAAGTAAAAGACAATACAAAAGATAACATAAAGATTCAATAGCTTCGACACACCCAATCTTGAACCTTCATTGACTTAAGTAAATAAACCAAAAAGCTTAGACCGTTGCAACTGGATCTCTTTTCTTCACCGACTCTCATCACCTTAGAGAACAAATATGTGTCTCCGTCGTTACTTCCAAAACTACATTGTTTCACTAACAACAGTATGGGGCAATCCTTTTTCATTTATGCCACATATGTCGTGAGCCATTTCCAGTCAACATTATGCATTGCGACATATTTGTTTCTCAAAACTATGCGATTTGACGCATTCAAAAGGAGGGGTGGACGCAGGTAAGAAAAGGGAGGGACACGTGCCCTAGGCTGATTGGTTAATATTTTAAATTTTAATTCATTATAAAATCTTTTAGTTAATGTGACTTAAGTTTGTGAGTCTTTTGTGCCCCATTTTGTCCTAATTTTTTAGATTCCTTACTTTTGTAAACATTATTTTACAAAATCCACTAGGTGGTTAGTCCGCATCCTGTACGGACATGAAAATTTTATGACAAATTAACGTTATATGATCGTATAATTCTTGGCTATACGATTTAGCTCTTGTTCGGTTTTTCGGACAATTATGTTTAGGAACTATTTGGTGTGTTTAAAAACTCAGTTCTATTCCGATTTGTTTCCTTCAAGTTTTGGTTCGGTTCTTAAATTTTAAAATAATTATGAAATAGAACTATATTTTGGTAAGGTATTTATCGTAATTATTTGAATATAAAATAAAAACAGATTAAATTTTAATAAAACTACGCTTAATTGTGAAAAGAGTAGTTTAAATTTGATAAATTTAATTAAAACAATCAAGCATTCTTGTTATTTCGGATAGTTTTTTGGGTGATTTGTATATTTTTTATATATAAAATGAAACATTACACACAAGATATTGAGTATTAATTTATAAACATTTGTTTCCATAACCATTAGAGTTGGGCGAATAAACCGAAACCCGAAATTTGAAACCCAAAATTTGAAACAGATTCGAACCGAAGTAGACCGGACCGAACCGTACCAAATAGCAATGAAAACCTGAACGATTCTAATTAAAAATTATTTCGGGTATCCGAACTGAAATGGAACCGGACGGGTATCCGAAAAACCGATAAATATATATATATATATATATATATATAATATCTAATTATTTTTCCACTACTTTATTGATGTTTTCGGGTAATTCAGTTTTCGGTTAGGATCTTACAACTTTTTGGGTAATTCAATTAAGGTAATTCAGTTTTCGGTTAGGATGTTACAGCTTTCGTGTTTATTTCGGGTTTCGAATCCGCTTTGGATCCTCTAAAAAATTTATAAAGCATCTCGTAACCGAATGGACTCAAACCGAACCGATACGAAATCCATCCAGATCTAATTCGGTTTCTAAACCCCCTACTTGAATTAATAGAAACCCGAATAACCCGACTCGAATGTCCAGCCCTAATAGTTATGAGTTTTAATAAAATTATGGATGTGAAATGGGTTTTATTATTAAAAGTGGTTTTTAATTTTGCTATAGTTTTCCTAATATATATATATACACATAACTCATGTATTAAATGTATAATCTAAAATGATGTATATATATGTAAATCGTGTATTAAATGTATAATCTATAATAATAAAAATTGAGTACACACCTTGAATAACAAACCAAGTTTTTATGAATATACTAAAATTGTTGATAAAAAATTAGTATGTTTAAAGTTTTTTTCAGAATGTAGCACTAAATTTATATATATATATATATGATATTATGGAATTTATCCTATAAAAGAAAAATTATTAATTCATTAATTTAAGTTCTCGATTGCTATTTATTTAAGAATAAAACAATAACCTTTATATCATATTCGTTAAATGCATACAAAATACGATAGAATACATATATGCTATCTTAATAGGTGAAGAACATAGTAACGACATGGTTTTCATATTTAATCTGCGTTTTTTATGCTAGAATAAATGTTGTATAATGTACACTTATCACATAACCAAATCTGATTTTTTTTTTCAATTTAGAAACCTCTTTTATAATTATATACACGTATAGTTTTATTTTATAAATAATTTTATTTTTTGCATAAATATTTATAGAATATATGATACAATTATGAATTTTAAGACTTTAGTGTACATCCTGTATAGATTCAGTCGCAAAATAAGTCAGAAATAAAATCAATATAAGTTTATAAATGCGTAAAGGAAATATACGTTTTTAATTGTATAACTATAATCAATATTTATACTGAAAATTAAATCTGGATGGATTTCGTATAACTATAAACATACATTATCAATATTACAAAAATCTAATACTTAGAAAGTTAATTGAAAAAATAAAATAAAAACCGGATTGGATCCCGTCTGATTAACTTCAAGACATGCAAAGTCATTCAAACGAAGTAACAAGTTAGTGAATTAGAAAATGAATTAGTTTTCCGATTTTTAAAAATAAAAGTAAATTTACATACTTTTACTAGAGGAGTAAGGCCAATACAACATATTTAGTAATGATATAATACACAAATAAAGGTATAAGTGTCTCTAATATCAAATACATAATTATACGTCACCGCTTGTAAGACATTGACTTCATGTTTACTCGCATCTTTTCTCTTGGAAATGTTGATATTCCAGCTACCTCTCTTAAAGTCTTGTTTTTTTATTCAATCAAGTTTATACCTCTGTCGAATAACTAAACTCTCTTTTGGTTTCAATGAATCGATATGAAAAAGAAAGGTATTCAATTGTTTACACTGTTCACATAGTTGAGATGAAATAAAATAATAATGATTAGACTCTGAACTAACTAAGATGAATGATTGAAACTTATCATGTCGTCGAGAATGAGCCCGAGAAGAATATGTTGCCTCTTGATATCAGATCCTACACCATGAACATGTTGGTAAAAATCTTCACATGAAATAAATAATTATTATTCGGTAAGATGACGTCAAATAAATGATTAACAATATTAAAAATAAGAAAATATGCATTTGTATAGTTTTAGTTTTTTTGAACCATGAGTGAATTTTGAAAGGTAGCATCACCTCTATATATACAATTTTTAAAACTTGCTGCCAAAGATAAAAATTAATTGATTTTATTTATTGTTAAATAAACAAAAAAGAAACTTTACATAAATAAAAGATACATATATATAAAAAAAATTCATAAATTATTATTATTTGTATATCGTGATATCAAATATAAGTCATTCTAATAAATCATGACATAGTATAGGTTCTCTGTTTAATGTCATCTTAAATTTTAAATTAATTGATAGGTATAAGGGAAGTTGATATATTTTATTACCATTTATAGAATATTACGTTGATATTTAATTCTATAAATATAAATATAAAATTTTAATTATAAACCATAAATATAATAATTACACCCTGAACTCAAACTCAAAACCCAAATCATTCGGATAAAAACAATAATATTTGAAATATTTTTATAAAAATAAAACAGCACTTTAGTCGGAAATAATAATTTCACTGTTTTAAATAATTAAAACGACAATCAATAAAAAATATACTGAACTATATAAACATATATTAGTAACTATTTGTGTATTATACGAAAATGGATTTTAAATTTTTAATCACAAATATTTTTATGGTAAAATCTTTTTTGGCAATTAGTGTAAGTTGGTTCATGTTTTACTTTTTTTTTATTAGATCGAATTAATTAAATAAAAAAATTCTCTAAAATTAGATTCTCACCAACCAATCAAATTATAACGTTAATTCTCAAACTTCACATATGAATGACACATCAGCAAAAATCACTAAAATGTACTTTCTTTTAATAACAAGAAGGATTTTTATTTCATTTATTATATTTTGGTTTTATTTTATCACTTAGTTACATTTTTCTTTCCTAGTTTTACAAATGATTTTTTTCTTGTCAAATGGTAGCTTTTTTGTTAGTCTATATTTCTTGCACTTTTAAAATTACTAGGAGAGAACCCGCGTTACGCACATGTTTTGTTTTGTATATTATTGCTATAGATTAGATTAGTGAAATGCAATATAATATAAAAGTATATATTTATGAGCTAATATTATTTTACTTTTTACTTTGTATTTTGTATTCACGATTATAATAATTTTCTCATTAGTTCTTTACTAATTACTTGTTTCTTATTTTTTTCTTTCATCCTAACTTTTATAATACACGATTAAAATCTTTTTAATTTATATTTTTAGTTTTTTATTTTAGATTTATTTTTTCTAGAGTTCATCCCCTCTCGTTGCTTTATGTTTTTATCGTTTTCTAAATTTTTTCCTCTATATTTTTATCATCTTTTTTATTGTTTTTTCATATTTGTTTCATTACTTCTTCTTCTCTTTCTATTTTTGATAATCTTTTCCATATTGTTTCTTAAATTTTTTTCTTGTCTTATGTTTTTGTAATTTTTTTGCATATTTGTTTCGTTATTTCTTCTTTGTCTTTTTATTTTTGATAATATTTTTCATATTATTTCTCAAATCTTTTTCTTGTCTTACGCTTTTGCAATTTTAATTTTTTGACGTATTTTAAAATGAATTGTAGTGTAACTTCTATGAAATAAACTCATTTATTGACTAACTATTTATTCTAAATTTAAACCTTTTGTTATCGTCAGTGACGACACTTTTTCGGAATTTAAAATTATTATTGAGCATAATTAATCTTCATATAACTACAATATTATCTTATTTTAAATAATTTAGTTCTATTAATAAAATAGTTTTCGTAAAGTCATCATGTGAATATATTAAAGTTTATGAAGTTGAAAAGTCAATAAAATGTTTAAAAAGTATTCAAACATCAAATAAATGTAACATATTTAAGTGTATTGTTTTATTTTAAGTGAAATCATATATATAATTTGTGGCTAACTCTCTCCATGAGAGTAGCACCTCATCACACTTAAAAATGACAAGTGTCTACCCTATTTATTAAGCAAACTTTTGGAATTCAATTTTTTTTTGTAGTTTTGGTTTATTCATAAATAATTAAGTGTATAATGATAAGCTAATAAAAATGTAACTGTAAGTTAATTATCATGAATATTTATTTTTTTTAATTCAAATATTTGTATTTAACGGCAAAAAAAATATATTTTAATAAATTTTTTCTTTATAAAAATCAAGTTCGTTATTTTTGCTGGAAATCGACAACGAAAGCGATAAATAGTTAATTCAATGCGAGCTATGATGGATTTGACAGGAGTTCGTTCTGTCAATAATTGTATTTTTGTGTTACCTCAAGAATTAAGATGCTCTATGTAGATAAAAGTTTAGCTTTCATGCATTTTTTATCCTTTTTTAGTTAACTTGTGATTGAAACTTGTGCAAAGACCATATAAATTATTAAAATTATTATGAAAAACACAAGATCTTTAAGACTACCACGTCCAATAATTTCATCATCTACCGTAATTTTCTTTTCAAATAAATAAATAAATAAAATATGTATATATAAATATATTTATGAAAAAATTTCCACACAATAAGAAGTATAATTCTTTTATATTGCTCTTTAACTTTCTACAAATGTTTTTGGATATTAGGTATCTTCAAATGTAATTCATGCGGATAGTCTAATTTCTGGGTGAATATATATTTTAATTTTTTCATTGATGTTAAAAATCGTTTAATAAGTAACATTTATGAAAATCACTAAAAGATCAAGTTACTATTTCCTCGCAAATACGCGAGGAAATTGCGACGAAAGGCAATTTGCGACTGACGATTAACGATTGCCTCTGTTTCCACGCAGTTTCCTCGCAAATCATCATTTGCTAGGAAATTGTGAGGAAATTGTTCCTCGCAATTGACGTTATTTCTTGTAGTGAAAAACATAAAGTTTCCTTAGCCTTGATTCTTGATTGGAATGGTTCTCCTTTGGTACCTAGGCTTGAGCGAAAGGGATGACTTTGAAACAAGATCGTTCCATGATATAGTCATCATTTATTGTGATTGAAAATCCTAAACTTAAAGCATTGAAAATCAAAAGAAAGTATGTACAAAATGATACTCTTGAGATTGCCTCTCAAGTGCGCTTGTTTAAAGTCTTTATTTTGCCTCTCAAGGAGGTTCTTTTGACTTCCATTGTGGGTCATGATGCTCAATGACAAGAATCTTCTTCATCAATGCATCAATCGCTTCTTTATCTTTCTCCATCATGTCCTTGGTAACCATGACCAAGGTTTCTCGGATTTCTCTAAATCACCGTTCTTGGTAATTGTCTTTGGCTCTAAAGGCTTTTCCATTTGCGTTGTGTTTTGAGTAGGTTCACTACCTTCTTGGTCCATTGTCATCATCAAATTGCCGATCCTCTTTCTTTTGGTGACTATATCCTTCAAAACCTTGTTGACTACAAGTTGATCTTGACACCATTCCATAAATGGTATTGTAACCATGAGACCTCCCATTTGATCATTGATCTTTTTATATTTCGCTTCAAGGATTTATTTCTTGAAACGTCCGGGAAATGGTAGGTTCAATTCATCAATGGGAATGCCAGTGAAGCTTGACTCTTTCTTCTTCTCCCTTTCTGGGCGTGGAGAAGCTACTAATTTTTTAGCTTTCTCTTTTTTATTTGAGTTCACCTTAGGTCTCTTAGGAGTCTCCTACACTTGGTTATCGTCTTGAAGTTCTTCTTCCATAGGAACCATGTCAACTTGCTCCTCATGCTCTTTTGGCTTTTCCTTTGGAGTCCTTAGTGGTGATTGCTTTCCACTTCTCAATATAATGGCTTGGCACAACTCTTTAGGATTTACTTTACACTTTTTGGGATGTTTTCCTTGTTGAGATTCCAACATAGAAGCTTGCTCCACTAGCTTGCATTCCATATCTTTCGCATGAGAGACAAGAGATTCACACATTTTATTTAACTCCTTGAAATATTCATTAATCTTATAGTTGGTCATCTCAAGTTTCCGAATCATTTCCCATTTGAAATCCTCTTTCCCAACCACAAGTGTCTTTAAAATTGTTTTTAATCTCATCTTCCTTGGTTTGAGTTTGTTCGATATAAGGTTTCTCTTCATGTACCTTTCTTGGCGAAGATTCTTGGGAAGAATTCCCTTGGTATCCTTCTTGAACAAAATTAACCTCCTCTTATTGGTCTATAGGAGCTTCTCTAGTTCAATCTTTCTCTTTTGGATGCATCATCGCTTCTTCACAAAATTTTGCAAGTTTCTTAATCCTAGAACTCATCTCCTCATAGCGTTTATCATCATTTCTAGAGTGGTTCTCAAAGTAATTATCATCATGGTAGCTTCTTGCTAAATTTTCTACTAGCTTTTCACCTTGCTCGGTTGTTAAGCGAGCAAAATTCCCATTACTTGTTGTGTTCATAGCAAGTCTGAATTGACCATGGACTCCTCGGTGAAAAGTTTGTAGGAGGCTACCTTTTGTGAAGACATGATGTGGGCAACTTCTCACATATCCACTAAATCTCTCCCATGCTTCTCCAAATTTGTAGAAAGCTACCTTTTGTGAAGACATTGAACTATTTTTCGTTTTTTATTATTATTATTATTATTATTATTATTATTATTATTATTATTATT
>OVAN01008699.1:0-17836 GCA_900406275.1 Anastatica hierochuntica | reverse complement strand
TATATATATATATCAAGGACATGTTGTAGCTTACACTTCAATGAGTTCAGTTGAGAGACTGACGTGTTATTTTGATAGTGGATGCTCCATGCGTATAACTAACAATTGAGAATCTATGGAATTTCACATTGAATTTGAATAAAACAAAAGTGAAGGTTGATGAAGAAGGGAAAAACAAGTAGAAGAAAGTTGTTGCAAAGCTTAATTTAGATGAATATGGAGAAATGCAACAATGATCAAATGGACATCAAGATAAGAAGTTGGAAGAAAGAGCTTTTGATCTTCAGAATTCGCATGTCGACAATCTATTGGAACATATCGATCTATGTTTTAATAAGTCTGCCAGATTTGTGATGAACACTAAGGTGATGTTGACAAGGGATGATGCAAAGCAATTTTAGGTCACATCTAAGATTACTCATGTAGAAACACTGAAACCAATAATTCAATATGTGTGGAGAATTCTAAATTTTATAACAATGACTCATATCAAAGTTTGAGTGATTTTGGTGATATGAACGTGATAAGAAGCATATAGAAGCAAGGCAGTGAGTCTATGACAAAATCTGAGTCTGAGATGTGGCTATTAACATTGTTGTTGTATAAAAAGTTTTTGAATTAATTATGTCCATAGAGCAGAGGGAAAGAAAGGATATGGTCATTTGAAAGGTTCCGTTTGGAAACTTTGAGTTGAAGGGGAAGGTTATAAATTATGGGGGAGGTCGTTGAAGAAAGCTTAAGTTGAAAATTCAATCAAAAATGAGGAGAATGAAAGGGTGTTAATTTGTCAGAAGTAATTCAAAAGTTCTTGAAGAAGAAACATGAAATTTATTGGATCTAGAGGAGTTTCTGGAACAGTGAGATGTTGTTTCACCAACTGGAGTTGTTGACGTGGAAAACTTGAAAAAGGGAAAAGCGTGAAAGAAAAGATAAATCAAGGATTTGACAATATTCAGAGGATACGTTGGTTAAATTAGAATATTTGCCCCAAAATAAAAACGATGAAGGGTGATTATTTTAGGGTTAGTCGAGATGTGATAGAAAAAGTAATAGGAGGTTTTTCATCGAGAGAGTTGTGTGACACTCTATTTCGGAGAGTAGAGAGATAATGTAGAAAAATTGTTGTCTCATCTTTGTATTGCGTAGATTGGAAATCGCATGTGACAAAATAGAAGAGAATCTTAGTGTTATGTAAAACCAATTAAGAGAGTTGTAAACTTCTTGGTAAATTTTTTGATAAAAAGAAAATTTTGGTGCGGCTGAGCTTTAAGACGTAGACACATTGTTGAATCTCGTTAATTCTTGTGTGTATAGTCTATCTTTGTTTTTCTAAAACTCCACGACGCACTGTCCTCATAACATCTTGAACCAGGATGGGTGAATCTGCATATACGACATGCATGATAGACAGACTCTTTCAGCAACACATGAGACCACAACGAACGACCTTGCCTGTATCATTTTGGAACCTCTGATAAACTTGCATCCAATAGTTTACAGGAAATTGTTTTATCTGAAAATTAAATCCTGAACTTGATGTAGAAACCTTCAAACCCTAGAACACTAGATTAAGGAGCTCCCAAGAGATTATCTTAAAGTTGTGCCTTTGTTTTTACATTTCAAATTTATAGAGAAAACGTTTCCAATAATTGACTAACAACAATATAACATTTAATTAATTCAAATGAAGTTACCAGATATAATGAGTTTAAAATTCAATAAATAAGATAATATAAAAAAGTTGTGGTTGCCAATTTGACGTAGGAATTTCCCAAAAAGGTTCTAATTGATAATAAAAAAGGTTTCACAACATATATCGATGTCTCATACCCTTGGCTTCCTCCGCGGTGCTCAATATCTCACAAATGAGGTCATTTAGACACATTTTGCTTGGCCAGAAAAGGGGAAGCTCAAGGTGGAGACAACGATGTTCCAGTTGAACATATTGGAACTTTCATCTCACTCACGTTGGAAGATGTTGGAGCAGATGCAGCTGCCACGGTTGATGCCACTATAATAGCTGCTAATGTTGAGCAGAATAATCTTCCTCATGTTGGTTCTGCGAAGAAACTTTCAGATGATGAAGGTGTTGGTAATAGTCATGTCGTGGATGCATAGTATGTGGATCATATAGTAAGTGTTTCAAAGGCAATGCAAAGTCTTGTTGGTGACATTACTGGACCTTCTAACAGACTGGAAAAATGAATGGATCTCTCCTGCTAAATCTGCTAAGAAGCCAAAGGATCAAGCAGTCTCGAGTGGTGTTTCTAAAGATGGTTATGACATATCCCCCTCTCGATTTTCAGTACTTCAAGAGGATGATGAGGATGAGAATTTCTATGAGGAAAATATCTCCGAATTGTGGAGGTAGAAATGGGGAAATTATAAGTTTTAAGGACATTGATTCTGCTACAGCTATTGATGCTTCTATTGTTCAGTAGGAAGTGGTATCTCAACATGTTAGGTAGACAAGGTTGAGAGGAAGGAAGGACAACAATCATATCTTGGAGGATCCTACTACCATTATGGTTCGAGACATTGTCTCAACTAAAAAAGGTAGGAGAGGCATCACCAAGAAACACTAATGTCGTTCTTTTCTTGGAATATACGCGGATTCAATAAAGCTTGTAAGCATAAGGTTATTCGTAAATGGATATCATCATCAACAATTTAGTTTGGGTGTTTATTGGAAACGAGTGTTCAAGAAGTAAATGCTCATCAGATTCATTCTTTAGTGTTTTTGGGGTGGTCTTTGCTAGCAAATTATGAATACAATCATCACGATCGAATATGAGTAGTTTGGAACGACTCTGTCATCCTTACTCCAATATTTAAATCAATTCAACTTATAACACGTTCAGTTTCTATTCCTGGTTCTAATATCGAGTTATTTTCCTCGTTTGTATATGCGTCAAAATTCGAGTCAGAAAGGAAGGATCGATGAGCAGATATCTACTCATATTATGCTTCCTCGACTATTTTTAGGAAACTATGGATAATCATCGGTGACTTTAATGAGATATTTTCTACTACAGATCATAGTGGGTAGTTCTCGGTGACGAGTGGTATGCATGATTTTCAGCAAGCAGTAGTTCGTTGTTCTTTTTTGGATTTTCCATATCATGTCCCAACTCTAGCTTGGTGTAATCAGCGTGAAGGAGACTCCATTTCTAAAAAGTTGGATCATGCTTTAGTTATTAATAAATGACTATCTATTTTCACAACATCCTTTTTCTTCGTTTGAGTCTGGTGGTCCTTCAGATCATGCTCGTTGTTTGCTCCAGTTATACTCTTACATCTCTGTTGCCCGTAAACCATTCAAGTTTTTCAATCTACTTACTTCTCATGAGTTATTCCTTCCAACAGTTTCTGAGCATTGGGGTATAACGAAGGAGTTGTTTGTCTCGCGCGCGACTCTGCATCGGTGTAGCAAAAAGCTCAAGGGTCTGATGCAAAAGAATCGTTGGTTGAATAAGTAACATATTGGTAATTTGACACGCATAGCAAAGGAGGCATTGGAGGAGTTGTGTCGTGCACAAGAGAGAGTCTTGAACAATCCAACGACATCAAATATTGCAGAGGAATCTATGGTGAATGCTTGATGGGAAAAAGTTTCACAGCTATAAGAATCCTTTTATAAACATAGGTCAAAAATCAATTGGTTAATAATTGGTGATCAAAACAATAAATACTTCCACATGATATCTCAAGCTCGTAGCTCTAGTAACTCCATTCGCATGATTCGAAATCGTCAAGGAAATGTGGTTACAAGAGTTAATGATATAAAAACTAAGGTCGAGGATTGGTTTAAGGGATTTCTTCAACATATTCCTCTTGATTATGTGGGCATTGATGTCACGGGTGCTCAAGATATGCTTGAGTTTCGTGTCCTAACAGAATGCAAGTCGCAACTGTTTTCTCATGTTACTGATGACGAAATAAGAGTTGTACTTTTCTTCTGCCACGTAATAAATCAGCAGGACTTTATGGATTCAGCAAAGAATTTTACAAGAGTCATGATCTATTACCAAAGGGGGTTTTACAGTCGCAATTAAGACATTTTCGTAAATGGTTATCTTCCTAAAGGAGTAAACTCTATGATTCTTGCAATTATTTTAAAGGTTGACGATGTTATGGTGATGAAGGACTATCGATCAATTTCTTACTGTAATATTATATATAAAGTTGTCTCCGAAATCATTTCGAATAGGCTTAAAGTGGTGTTGCCACCATTTATTTTACCAAACCAATCCACATTTGTAAAGGATATGTTATTGTTGGAAAATCTTTAACTTGTTATGGAATTGATAAAGGACTATCATAAGGATGACATGTATCCTCGTTGTGCCATAAAGATCGATATTGCCAAGGCTTTCGATACTATTGATGGGAGTTCCTTGTGGTAACATTACGGTCAATAGAGTTTCAAGAGATGTTTATTCGATGGATCTACACTTGTATTTCCACAACTTCGTTCTTGGTCCAGATTAAAGGAGAACTAGCAGGGTTTTTCAATAGTTGTCGAGGCTTACGACAAGGGTGTGCTTTATCACCGTAATTATTTGTCATTGCAATGAATCTTTTCTCTGCATTAGTTGATAAATATGCTCGTAATGGGCAGCTTGGTTTTCATCCTCTTTGTCATGAGCTTCATCTAACCCATCTTTCCTTTTCCGACGACATAATGGTTTTCAAGGATGGCCCGATCTCTTTAATGGTTGTTGTTGTAGTCACTTTTAATAAGTTTGCTGAAATTTCAGGGTTGAAAATTAACCTCCAGAAATCAACGTTGTCTCTCGCGGGGATTGATGATGCGAGAAAGATGTCTTTGGATGATCGGTTTCAGGTTCATTTGGGTATGCTGCCAGTCAATATTTGAGTTAACCTCTGATGATGAGGAGGATGACATCCACATACTATACCCCATTACTTGAGAAAATATAGAAGAAAAAGAAATCTTGGTCCACTCGGTTTTTGTCATTTGCAGGACGTTTATAGCTCTTACACTTGGTGGTTACGAGTATTACACAGTTCTGGAGTGCCACTTTTCGGTTGCCTCAACGATGCTACATGAGATTGATAAGCTCATGGCATCTTTCTTATGGTCCGAATCCGATTTGAATCCTAAGAAAGCAAAGGTTGCTTGGGAGGATCTATGTTGTCCTAAGGAGGAAGGTGAACTTGGTTTTCAATCTTTGAGTGATACCAATCTTGTCTTTGGTTTAAAGATGATTTGGTGAAGGATCCTTTTGGTCCGCAAAGGATGATATCAGCTCTTGGGTTTGGCAAAAGTTTTTGAAACTTCATGATCTAGCTTTTGACTTTACCCGTGTCGAGGTCCATGATGGTTGCTCGACTTCTTTTTGGTTCGGTAATTGGCTTCCAATTGGTCCACTTATTGATGTGGTGGGTCTTCGTGGATTTCAAGCTCTTAAAATCCCTCAAAATATAACGGTAGCTTCAGCGGCGGTGTCCAATCATTGGTTTTTCCGCCGCCATAGAACATCTCCTTTTTAATACCTTGTGCCAATTCTTCAGCAGGTTCCTATCCCCGACTAAGAGGCAAGTGAGGATATGTTTTTATGGCATTGGGGGCAAGAAAATTTTCGTGATTCTTTCTCCTCAAAGTGCACATGGGAGTGTCAACCTCATACACTAGTTCTTTGGTCTTCGTGTGTATGGTTCAAACACTATATCCGTAAGCACTCTTTTCTCACGCGGTTAGCTTTCAGGGATCGTCTCTCTACAGGAGTTAGGATATTGCAATGGAACAGTCAAGCGGACGCTTCCTGTATCTTTTGCCAATTGCCTTCCGAATCCAGGATCATCTTTTTTTCGAATGTACTTACTCAAACAGAGTTTGGTCACTTGTGGTGCAGGGTATTCTTGGGCCACGGTTCACGTCTATGTGGTCTCACTTAGGAAAATGCTTGTACCCAATCAGGAAAAATGATTGATATCAACTTTCTCTCAGGTTTGTCTTCCAAAGTGTTGTGTACCACTTGTGGGGAGAGCGCAATCCTCGGCGACATGGTGGAATAGCAATGTAGGAACAAGCTCTGCATAAGCCTATTGAAAAATACATTAGAGCTAAGCTCCTATCCATTTGATCGGTTGGTCACCATGCCTACGATGATCTCTTGTTTTTTGTGGTTTGAGGCTCAAGTCTAGCTTCTTCTCCTTTCATTTTGCTTTTCTTTACATTTTAAAATCTGAATGATCATTTAGCAAACGATGCATTTTTGTAAATACGTTTTTTGTTGAAATTAAATTTTACATTCCAATAAAAAAATTATATATATATAGGCATGTGACAAACAATTCATAGAAAAACAAGTTTGAAGGAGAAAAAGTTATTTAAATCTTCAAGTAACACTAAATTTCCAAAAAAAATTCCATAAACTTCGTCTCTCTCCACTAAATCTTGTTGATTGCGTCGATTAGGCAATATTAACCCTAATACAGTTAAACTTAATATATCGTTAATGATTAACTCACCCATTAACTCTCTCTTAAGTTTGTGATTTTTTTAATTAAACAAATATCAATCTAAAAACTCCAAATCTGAAATCCAAAATATGTTAACTCTTATTCAAACCTCAAAATCATAAAAGTTAAGGTCATTTACGATGAAGAGAAGAGGGTCTCGCCAAATGTATATGTGGTAGTAATCTTCTACTTTTGTAATCAAAGTTAGGCATGTTAAGGATTAACAAAGATGTTTTGGATGAAATGAGACAATACCTTTATGTCTCAGATGAAAAAAAGAAACATGCTCGAATATTTCGTATCAAGAAATTAGTTGAAGAACTGGAATAAGATCCTCTGGGAAAAAGCATATCTACGTTTAGAGAAAAATCTGATCATCACCTCTGACGTGGAAAAAGAAAGGGATTAGTATTTGTTTTGAAAATCATGTTAGAGCAAAAAAGAGTTACGAGATGCTTTTGGCTTGGAAATTCGAAGTGGAACTACATTACCAAGGAGAATTTCAACCTGCAACAATTCACATAACATGGCTTTGGTTTCTCTACTACTTCTACAGGTAATAGAGATGGTCTCTCAAGGGCCAGCTCTTCCGGAACCGGTTCAAGAACGTATAAACCATGTAAAAGACTCATTTTGTGGAAAAGAAAAAAAAGTACACAAGTGAAAAACAATAAAAAAAACTGAAGACATGAAAAGAAATGATCATTTGACTAAGAAAAAAATCTCTAGGTTGTAACACCTACTAAAATTTTTTTATCAAACAATAATTCAGTGGTTTTCGAGGTGGAAGTGTTGCTTCCACAATAGGTCTTATAAGTTAAAATTTTCAAAGACTGAGGAATCCTTGGACAATTCGTCATCTTCGTAAGGATCATTGTCATGATACTTTATTCCTCGTGGAGATGAAAAGTAAAAGCAGAGTACGTAGTCATACGTGTTTGGGTTTGAGTTTGGATTACGAGAATGTTCGTACAGTTGAATTGATGGGTAGAAGTGGAGGTTTAGCATTGATGTGAAAGAAGTAGATCATTATTGACATTCTTTATGAAGATAAGAATTTAATTGATATGAAAGTTTTAGCCACAAAGAAAGATTGATTTCTAACATGTGTCTTATTGCCATCCGACAGTTCAATTACGACCCTTGGTTTGGGAAAAGCTTGCAATTATTGGGATCATTAGAAAAGAAGTTTGGTGTATCATTAAGGATTTCAATGAGATCTTGTCGAATGCTGAAAAATTGGGAGGTTCCTAAAGACATCATTCAACCTTTGTGTCGTTACGTACTATCTTACAATATTATAATTTGCACAAGGTGTATAGAACATGAAATGGATATACTTGGTGTGTAGTGCACAATGATATGTGGATCAAGTGTAAATTAAACCAGTGTTTGGCAATCCAGCTTGGTTTTCTCTTAATTCAAGTGTCCACCAGTGATTTCTTCAAAGACTTGGTTCGAATCATAGGTCGGGTTTAGTTAAGTTTCTGTCGGACCAGGAAATCTTTCGAGGGCAGTTTCGATTTAGCAAATGATAGGTAGAGGATCCAAGTTTCAACAAAATTCTTGAAAACTTTTGGAGGAAATGGCGTGTTAAGAGAGGTAACAGCGCTTTGGTGTGCATATCAAATTGTAGAAAATACATCTTCATGCAAAAGAGATGGGCGAAGAAATTTTAATATTTTTTAAAAAAATAGTTATGAGCACTGTTAGAAAGAGAGAGATATCTGTTGACACATCCTTGCACCATAGTACAAGAAATAAAAAGGAAGGTTGATAAATCTTACAGAGCAGAGAAAGCTTACTTGCATCAAAAGAGCATGAACATCTGCTATAGACTTCTGGCAGATGGGCCGAATCCAGGCCCAACAATCATCTTCATCTAATCATGCATCTGATACACTGGACCCAAGTACCACATCTATTACACCTGTTGTAAGTGATTCTAGTATAATTCCTTTACCATCTGCTATACCTAAACGAAAGATAAAAACATCAGCTTACCTATATGAGTATCATTGTTCTTTTGTGCTCTTCTCCACCATTGTTAACCCCAATCATACCACACCATATCCTTTTTCATATGTTCTTAGCTATGAAAAGTTATCATCTCTTTTTCAAAACTATATCTTTCAATATCCCTTAGAAACATAGCCTTGTATTTTCAAATAAGCTATGGCATCTGACAAATAGACCAAGGCTTGCAATGTTGAACTTTAGACTTTAGAGGATAGTGGGACTTGGGATATAAAAACTTTGCCTCCTGGTAAGCATGTCATAGGCTGCAAATGGGTGTTTAAGATTAAATATAATTCAGATGGAATCATTGAGAGGTATAAAGCTCGTTTAGTAGCCAAGGGTTATACCCAACAAGAAGGAATTGACTACATAGATATTTTTCTATTGTTGCTACACTGAAAAGTGTCAAGTTGTTGTTGGGTTTAGCAGCTATTCATGGCTGGAACTTAAACCAAATGGATGTGACTAACGCCTTTCTCAATGGAGAATTGGATGAAGAGATATATTTGATTTTGCCACAAGGTTATAAACCTCCAGATGGTTCCTCTCTTCCTCCATCACATGTATGCAAAGTGAAAAGATTATTATATGGCCTTACACAGCCGTCCCGGAAGTGGTATCATTGCTTATCCTCTGTTCTCTGAGTTGCACATTTTGAACAGGAACCAGGGGACAATACACTTTTTTGTTAAGGTCAATTCTACAACACTTATTGTTGTGCTCATTTATGTCGATGACATTTTGATAGCTAGCAATAGTGATCATGAAGTAACAAAGTTTAAAGTTTTGCTGAATAGGGAATTTAAAGTGAAGGATTTAGGACATGCTAGATTTTTCCTTGGCTTAGAAATTGCTAGATCATCAAAAGGAATATTTGTATGCCAAAGGAAATACGCCTTGTCTTTGCTTGAGGATTCAGGTTTTCTCGGCTGTTCCTGTGGATCCATCCTTACATTTGATTAAAGATCAAGGAACACCTCTGGCAAATCCAACACCTTATCGTGAGCTTATAGGGAGACTTTTATATCTCACAATAACAAAGCCAGATATTACTTTTGCATTTAATAATCTGAGCCAATTCTTGTCAGCTCCAACTGATATTCATCTTCAGGTTGTGCATAAAGTGCTAAGATACATCAAGGCTAACCCAGAACAAGGGTTGATGTATTCTGTTGACTCTAAAGTTTGTATCAATGGGTTTGCTGATGCAAATTGGGCATCTTGTAGAGATACACGCAGATCTATCTTAGGCATGTGTATGTATCTCGGAAAGTCCTTGATTTCTTGGAAATCAAAGAAACAAGATGTGGTTAGTATATGAAGTACAAAAGTAGAATACAGAAGCCCTGCTCAAGCTTCTTGTGAAAAGGTTTGGTTCCAGCAAATGTTAACCAGTTTGCACATGAAGCCTTCCACTACAGCTAAGCTATTATGTGACAATAAATCTTTTATATATTCAGCTACTAACCCTGTCTTTCATGAAAGGACAAAACACGTCGAGACTAATTTTCATACGGTGAGAGATCATATCAAGTCTGGCTTCTTAAAGACTATCCATGTTTCCACAGGCAACCAACTTGCATATATAATGACAGAACCGTTGTAGCTAGGACCATTTCATTCTCTTCTTCAACGCATTTCTTTGTCAAGCCTATATCTTCCTTCTCCTTCTGCCAAACCAGTAGTACAAGTTTCAGAAATGAAGAGAAGATATTTGCTTGAGGGGGGCGTATTGAGAATAATGGTTTGGTTCAGCCGATTTAATAGTTTGTTACAATCTGGTTAGTTGGTTATGTTAATAACTAATCATTTTCTTAATCAGTTAATTAGTTAGTTGTTAGTGAAAAAACAAGTATGATGTATAAATATTGAATACATTGTATAGAGAACATTTTGAGAAAGTATAATGAAGTAAACAAGTTTCTTCTTCTTCTTGAACTCAATTTTCACTTTTCAATACTATGCTTTCTTTCTATTTTGTCTAATTTTTAGTTGTTTCTCTAAGTAGGATAAAGAATTGATCTCTATAACCAAATCAAATCACTGGCTATGTTTCTCTTCTTTTTGCAGCTACATCCAAAAAAAATGCCCAAAATTAATGGTACAGCTGCGATGAAGCAACTTTGATTTGATGTGCATTATAAAAAATGTGGGATGATATATATCGGTGGTTTTGGCAACCGCACTCTCTAGCCTAGAAGGCCTGCCTATTTGATATATATATTTAGGCTTGTTACATTCTTGTTATGGATTACAAAAAAACATGATTTTTGAAATTAGTATAAGATTTTACTAATTAACTTTTAGCTCTACACACTTTCAAAACTAAATACTATTGCAGAGAGGAGAAAGAGTCCTAAACTCCTAAACATAAAGAAAGGGGAAAATAAGAAGTGAAAACAACTTGTAATCTTATACTTAGGGGTGGACAAATTTCTCGAACCGAACCGAACCGAATTTTTTGAACCGAATCCGAACCAAATAAGAAAAATAGCCCAATGGAATAAAAATTTCAAAACCGAATTAACCGATCCCGAACCAAACCGAACCGAATATTTAGGGTTAACCAAAATAAGTGAAATCTATTTAATATTAATATTTTTACTAAATATATAGAAAAATATATTAAAATATACTAAAATCTCAATAATATTAAATAGCATCAATTAAATAGTTTAGGTTTTTTATTACTTTTGATTCAAAATTCAACCAAATTTGAATGTGAACCGATCTTATTTAGTAAAATATATTTTTTCCCGAATGGGTTTTACTTTTAAAATCCGAATAAACCGAAACCCAAATAACACAAACCGAAACCGAACCAATATAAGATTTTTCCAAAATGAGTGCTATTTTTCCTAAACCGAATAATCCGAAAACCGAATAATCTGAACCGAATTTACCAAATTAACCGAATGTCCACCCTTACTTGTACTCTGTTTTTTTTTCTTCTCTAATATATGTTATCATATTCGGAATTTAGTTTCATGATAAAAAAAATATTGTCCTTGTATTATTTATTCCTTTTTACAATTAAGAAGATATTTTACTGAAATTTTGAAAATTGGAAATACACAAAGCCTACAAAAGTTGAAATTTATCTATAGACATAATCGACAAATTCATGAAGACTCCAGTGACTAAGAGAAGTGGTGGAATAAGGCATCACAATGAGTTCTCGATCGAGTTCTCAATGAGTTTTTTCACAATTAAAAATTGAAAAATAATAAAAATAAAAGAGAGAAAATGCGATGAGTATTTCAAATGAGAAACTCAAGTTTGTCAATGAGAAACCCACTTAATACATGTTTTATTATGATTGGTTTAAACATTTTTTTATAGATTAAATTAATTATATAACTAAATTATATAAAATATATTATTATTTATATGCGGATATCTCACCAATACAATGAGAGTACTTCCCAGAAAACAAACTGGAAAATGGAGAACTTTTGACCACCTTGCATTTTTCTTTCTAATTTTCATCTCTTTGTTCATATAAAAAGCTTATCTAGAATTTTAATGCAAATAGTGTTAGTTTCATTTAAAATAATAAAATTTCTTCTCACTATCCGAATAAGTTTTCCCATGTTCAAACTAACTAATTCTACAAAAAAGGATCAGCATCAAAATTAAAATTAAAAATGACAAATTGAATCAAAACTAGAATGAAAGCCACAAAAGGAAAGAATATTTATAAGATTTTCATTTTCCTTAAAATTTTTTTCCCAGGAGGAAAATGTTCTATAAATTACCCCTTCTTTTTTTGTCCCCACCCTTTTTCTCTTCACCCAAATTACATCTCTTTTTTTTTGGGTTTGACCTCTCTATTACCAATCTCTACCCTATTCAACAAAGAAACAAACAACCCCACCCTCCTAATCTGACAAAAAGATTCCTACTTAAGAAGCAACAAAAAATGCATAAGCAAAAACTCAACAAGACTTATCTTATCAGGAGAGTTATTTCTGTTGCCTCAACTTGTGGCTTACCAGTCTCAAACATACTTTCCTGATGACTTCCAGATCCTATTTCCTCCAAGTGCTATCACTAATACTGTGCAATCATCGTGATACTTTCTTCTATCTCCTTGCGGGATATCTAGTAGCTCGTGGAATCCCATTCCTGAGTTTTTTTAACCAGAAAATATAATGTAATCTTTCCTTCAAAACCCATAAACAACTTTACTATATGCAAGGGAAAGAAGAAGTTTGTTTTTTACCAGCTTTCTTGGCTGCACGGACTAGAAGTTCTTGTATAACATGTTGAGCAGGATCTCCATCTGGAAACTTCTCCATGGCAAGAGAAACAACCTCCTCATTGCTCAGGTATTGGTACAATCCATCCGATGACAGAACCATAAACTGATCATTCTCTGTTAGCCGGTAGTGACAAAGGGAAGGCGTGCATGATATGTATGGATCCGTACCAATGTATTCATTGCGAAACATTTCCAGTAAAGCGTCATTCAACTTGGGCTGTTGAAATCAATTGCTTTTCTTTGTGAGTTACGGTAAATGATACGATTTTCAAATTTCTGAAGTCAAATGTTTTGCCCTAACCTTTTTCAAGAATCCTGCTCCAAATGCTCTGGTCACCTTAAGCCGTCCTTTCACTCTGTCATTCACTATGCAATGGCTGTCATCCGGGTGCTCGCTTTTTATTCTTGTTACTTCCTGAGTTCATCAATAAATTGCACTTTTCATGTAACAAGAATGTTGCAAATAGCAGATATGATTCTTTTGCAACATATAGCTAGTCCGTAATTCGCTACTTGACAATAAGACTGTATAATCCTAGATAGTAAGTGACCGAACAAATGCAATAAAAACGGTTAAGAGGATTTCAAGAGGTCAGACTTACATCTTCAATGCTCGTGCTGTGATCCGTTGTCAGCTGCAATGCGACCAGCTTTGACAGCTGTGAAGGGGCTTCATTGTACTCTGTAGTATCCACAACAGAAAGCTCTCCCTTTTCATCGTCGCTGTCAAGATTATTGCAATATTCTTCTTTTCTTCTTGTCTCCACACTGGCATCCATTTCTTCTACCTGATATTGTGCTACAAGAGCCCTACTATCCCCTATATTCATTATATACACATCATCGTCTCTCATCAGCGCAACCAGTAAGCACGAACCCATCAAGGCAAGTTCAGGATTTGTGTCCAGAACCCTATCGGTCATTTCTAAGAATGCTTGCTCTGTGGCTTCAAGACCATTCGACATTGCCTTCAGAACCGACTCGTGATCAACCGTACCTGCCTTTCGTCTTTTCCTCTTGCTCTTGACTGGTTCATCTACTCTTATATTGTCTACCTCCTCCGTTTCATTATCCTCCACACCAAACTTCCTTTGTGACAACTTCCTCCCTGAAATTCTCTGTTTTGACAAACCCTGTTTCAATTTCGACAATAGCAACCATCTCTTACTTCTCACGGACACATCATTGCCTGGACTAATAGCATTGTCCACTGAGAATGAAAACATGTCAGAACCTGAGAGATCTAATGCATCTTCTGCTTGAGCCTCTGCAAAAAGCTCCCAAAGCCGTTTCCTCTCCTTGACTGCTACAACCTCTTGAGACGCCAATCTCTTTCCTCTCACGTTTTCGTCGATTTCAGCCTCAACTTTACCTTGTTGCTCTACCTCTACAATGCTATTATCCAACCTACTCTCATCATTCAAATTCGTAACTTCTGGATTATCATCTTCTTCTTCCTCCAATTCCCAGAACAAACCCTGTAACTCACTGTGAACAGCACGATAGAGATTAGCCATCAGAAATTCCGGAGCGTCTGGTCCATTGAAACCGTCGTAGATTCCAGCGAAAAGCCATCCTTGTTTCTCGAAAACTGCTAATTGCACTCTGTCCTCTCCTGCTTTCCCCAATGCCCACTGTAAATCGTTCTCGCTTCCGGCACTCGCTTTCTCTCCGGCAGCCGCTACCGCAGTTTCAACGAGATGGCTGCCTCCTCCGTCGGGTTTCACAGTGTTATCCTTCTTCGCGCCGACAACGAAGTTAGACACTGGAAGAACCCATGGCCGTTGTTTCCTCTCGCCGAAAATCCGGTGCCAGGAAATGCTCTTCATCATTTTCCGTTTCTTCTTCGAGTAAACTCCACCGAGCGGCGCCGAAAATGGCACGCCGGAGGAATTAGATCTCGAAATTTCTCCGGCCGGATCCAACGGACCCGAAGTCGCGCCTCTCTCGATCGGACCCGACATGAAGAGGCCGCTAGGTTCCACAGGACCCGACCGATCCAGACCCAACGGCACCGGTTGTAGCGGAAGAGCACTAAACGACGAGGTTCCTTCGAAGCCATTGGCATTAACGACACTGCTCCTTACGCCGCCGCCGAAAGTGCTCTCAGTGGCATCGTCGTAAATATCTTCAAGCTGAAAGACAGTTTTGGAATTCGAGGTGTTGGCGCTAACTGAGGCGCCTGAAATAGCCCTAAATCCAGTGTGGAGCTGCTCCGATGATCCGGAAGCTCGGATCTGACCAGAAGGTTCACGCGACGGAGATAACCGGAAGGAACCAGAAGGAGAGACGAATCGATCAGAAGGAAACAGAGAGATGAAGCGATTAGAAGACGGGACGTAGCAGTAGGAGTGGCCGAGAGTCTCATCCAATGGCTCACAGAGAGAGTCGAGCCGATCGGAATGTGTTGGATACGCCGCCGCCGAAGTCTGACGCTCCGACGAGTGATGGCGACAGCTACGGTGACCTTGATTGAGGCAAGGTAAAACAGAGGAGAATCCACTTCCCATCACATTTGATTCCACCTTATTGCCGAGAAAAAAAAACCAGCAAAGATTTTCTCGGCGATTTTGAATTTGCAAGCTGAAAAAAAATAAGAAATTGTGAAGAGAAAGAGTGAGACTTTTGTCGTCTTTTTAGGATTTTTTTTGTTTTTTTTTGGTCGATGTCTTCTCTTTAAGATTTAATTACAATGATTGATGTTAGAAAAACAATTATTTGCCGAAAAAAGAAGCACAATTATTTAAAAACCGGATTGGACATTAAGCCGAATGCAGTTTGGGTTGTGGTTTAATTTGATCCGACCAATTACAGATATATATAAACAATAACCTAATTACAGTTTAACAAAAATATTTGTATTCATTTGAATCAGTATCCATTTTTAAGCTCAATATTCATTTAGATTCTCGTAAAACTCGGATTTGAAATTGTTACTGTTTTGCGGTTCGACCGATTTAACCGGTTAATCCGATCCAACTTTTAATCACCTATTTAAACTTTTATTTGTTAAACAAAAGAAAATCAACTACTTAATATCTCTTCTTTTTATGGATTTTGGATTGGCAGAAACATATTGACTCTTTTTCGCTTTTTCTTGGCTCGATTACATAAATACCACTCACATCATTTGAGTAAAAATACTAGTTAAAGTCTCGTTGGTGACAATAGTTTTGGAAATGGGAGAAAAACAAATTTAAATTGCAGTATAGTTTTACTGTAGTATGCACGGAGTATATGACAAGTATGGTTTTAACAAAAAAAAAAATCGGTATAGATTATGTTTGATTGGTGAAAAAATAATTTATAGTGCGTGATAAATGTGTTGGTTGGTAAAAAAAGAAATCAGCGGTGCGGATCGTAAATAATGTTGAAACAAATATATTTCTACATTTAATGTAACTAAATAAAGATAAAATGTTTTATTTGTATTACTAAAAAAGAATCATAAAAATTATTAATTTAGAATACAAAATTTTAAATTATTAAATCAAACATAACATTAAATAATAGTAAAATTAAGTACGGTATAGTATTAAAAATATAACGACTTTGCTTAACATATTTATAATATTGTCTCTTATTTGCGTCATATATTTTCTATTTGCTACCTCGACTTCTTCCTTCTCACCTAGTTCAGGTTCAGGATCTCTATTGTTTATTCTCTGTTCTATACAAATGCAATCTCAGAAGTTTAAAATTTTTATAAAGTTTTGTAATCTCTTTGTAGTCATTACTACTATCTTCTGCACCTGTAAACTATAACTTGAAAAATCAAAAAGAATTCTCCATTTTTTCCAAACTCTGAAAGTCCTCTAAACAATAGAACGCATAGACACATGATATCGATTAAAGAGTTCATGTTTGCTCTTAGGAATTGGACCTGAGTTGAATTGGGATATATGATATCTCACAACTCTGTTTTGTGATGATTTATAGGGAGTCGTACATCCTTGTTTGTTTAGGTAGATGTTTCGTGGTGATTTATAGAGAGCCATGCATCCATGTTTATTTTGGTAGCCATAATCAACAAGATAATATTTTATGATGGAGGCAAAGGAAAATTGGAGTCATCTTGTTGTGCCATTATTAGACCAGTTGTATCGTGGCATGATCTTGGTGCTCCATTCTAGATATATGTGAATACCATATTCGAATCTCATATTGCCATAATGTTCAAGGATGCATTATCATGTCGATTTCAATACATTGCTTATAACTCTAGCTTTATTTTTACGCATACATGTGTCCCATCAATAGCTCCAAAAAATCCACTAAAATATGAATAATATGTCTGATCTGCAAGAAGTCTATAGGAATTTGATGTAACTCTTGTCTTGTTGGCGTTATAATATAATCACATGATAGAAATTCAGTTGTCCTATATAAGAACTTCCATAACCTTTCTCTTCACAGTCTCATTATTTCGGCCAAATCTCAATCCAACATTTCTTTGAACTTCATTTTACCCACATATTCGTAGAAACATAACCACACTTTCTTAAATACTTACATAAAATGTTGGTTTTAAACCGTAATTTATTTGTAGCGTATCACACAAGACTGTGAAACATAGCAGTGACATTTGTAGCAACTGAAGACATGCAACATCATTTTGTTGTAGTCTACACTAAGTATTATTCAATCTCAAACCTCCATCTGTTTGGACTAGTGCTCCTGTTGGAATTCGTAACGATTTATAAACAATTTATAAATCTATTTATGAATTTTAATTCCCAGAATCTGTGCAAATTATTGATTTTGAATCTAATATACGGGGTATCGAATATACCTGGAAAATACGCAGCGGAAGTCTGATCTGGATTTGGATCGAGGTTTTAAGCACTNACGCACACAAACTGGGTCGAATCGGGGTGCTAGCGCCGTTGAGATCAGATCTCAAAAATAGACAAACAATTTGTCTATGTATTATTTTTAGGGTTTTTGTTGTCTTTTTTTCCCAAACTCAAACGGAGGAGTTAATATATATATATGCTGCAATAGCTGAATGGGCTACCAAACCCACATTGACTTTTAACACATATATATATATATATATATATA
>OVAN01008698.1:0-17838 GCA_900406275.1 Anastatica hierochuntica | reverse complement strand
CCATATTTCTTTTGCTTTTGCTTTGTGTGGTTGTTGGTCTCCTTCGTCGGTTTTATTCAACCACCGAGACGGTAATGAGTAAGTCCGGGGGAGGAGAATGTTTGCTAATATCGTTTTAAGTTGTTTTGTTTCCTTTTTTTTCTTGAGTCTCATATAGCTTAGCATGCATTGTTAATACCTAAGGCATAGAAAATCCAAAAAATCGATTTTTTTTGAAAAAATCTAAAAAGAAACATGTAGTTGCATTTTTCTCATCATCTTTAGTAGAATTGAGTCATAGAAAGCATGTAGGATGCATTTGCATAGAAGAACAATGATTGAATCACCTTGTTATTGGCCAATGCTTAGGAAACCAATCAAAACCCTTGTTAGATGTATCAAATAGCCTAAGTCAAACCGAAAAAATGGAAAACCCATGCTCGGAACTCTCGGCTTAAATTGTTTGCGTCTAATTTTAATCTTTCATGATTTGATTTCAACCCTATTAAATTTAAACTTAAATGAACTTTGAAATTAATCTTGCTTATGGACTTGAAATGCATTAACATGGATAAACACATTGATACTTGGATTGACTTATCCCTTTTCACCACTCTTAATCAACCCAAGTAGTCATTCTCATTTTAAGAATGGTTCCTCACCCTTAACCCGAACCTTTCATTCAAGCCCCATTGTTCTTATATGAGTGATGTCTCTTTTTTGTGCTTTCATATGTAAAATCTCGTGAGTATTGGGACGACAAAGGTGACCCTTCTTAAAACTAGTCTCTCTTTAAGGCTAGCTTAGATAGGATGAGGATCAATTGAGTGCCTATACTTGATGATCATGGGTTTGGGAAGGTTAGTAAACTTCAAAGAGGATCAATGAGAAAAGTCTAAGGAAAGAAAGAATGAAAGGATGTTTAGAACGCTAAGGGTAGAGAAATCTAAAAACAAAAACAAAAAGAAAGCTAGCTCTAAGTTTGTAATGAGAAGAAAAAGAAAATAAGATCCTAGGCTAAAAAGAGAAGTAGTCAAGATGTCTAAGAGACTAGAAAAACAAGGATCAAGAAAAAAAAAGAAAGATTTAAAGAGCTTTAGCCATGAGAAAAAAAGAAACCCTCAGAGTTCATGATCAACGGAACTAAAAGAAGTTGATCATTGTAGTGATTAATGTGTTTGTGGGTGATTAAGAAGGGTAGAATTAAGGAGTCTATTTGGGAATGGGAATGATTTAGAGAAGGCAAATCTTTGTACATGCAAATTGTCCTAGTCTCCCTCGATTTTACTACTTGACAAGCAATTTTTCATTGAGAGAAGTCACATAAAACACTTAAACAAGCCTCTCAAAAATGATCAAAAGCTTTTTTCTTCCTAGACAAATGGTATTTGATTTCTTGTCCATAGGTGAGATTTCACATGAATCCATTAATGATGTTAAAGGATTGTTTGATAAGATTGCTTGTGACGAGTTAGACGTAGAATACCTAGTCGACTTGGGATGAGTATGGCGAAGTACGAGAGAGTAGGTTTAAATTTTGCTATTTGATACATCTCTCTAAGGATCTTGATTGGGCATTCTTTGCTTAACCCTTAGGCTATGAGTTCCCCGCCTTCAAACCTCTTTCCCGAGCTTAGACTTTGCTTTTTTGCTTGAGGACAAACAAAGGATTAGTTCGGGAAAGTTGATGTTATCGCATTTTACTCGTTTAAGAAGTAGA
Organism: Anastatica hierochuntica; assembly: GCA_900406275.1. NCBI lineage: Eukaryota > Viridiplantae > Streptophyta > Magnoliopsida > Brassicales > Brassicaceae > Anastatica > Anastatica hierochuntica. The sequence goes on along the minus strand of OVAN01008698.1, from coordinate 16,139 downwards.
CTTTAGAAGCATTTTCAGGGTTTAAGTATTGCATTTAGAGTCTTTAGGATTAGTTTCCTAGATATTTGAGTGTTTCGAGTCTAGAGTCCTTAGGATGTATATATCTGCATGGCATTCCCTCTCTTGGCCCTTTTTCAGGTCATGTTGGATCAACAACGGAAGGACGAACCCGACCAAACCAAGCCTCGAGTCAAGAAGCGAAGACATGTTATTCTCAGGAGCATATCGACCCACGCGTATCGACCCACGCTTGGTCCATACGAGTCACAGGGAATCCGGAGGCAAGTATCGGCCACGATATCGACCCACGCCCATGTCTCGCACAGTCCGATACAAACATACCGAGCCACACATACCGATTTGAGCGTGGTTGATACAGGCCACAGGGAATCCGTCTCCATGTACCGACCAGAGTACCGACCTGCGCCTAGTTTGCACAGTCCGATATTGTCTCCGATTCAACAAGGATTTCACAAACCAAAACCCTTTCCTCTATAAATACTCAATGTTAACCTTCTTAAAACCCAATGCTACCTAAGCTCTTGTTTTTAGTTTTCTTTCAAGTTGTTTTGAGATTTGTAAACTCTTTGTTCATGGATCTCTTTCATTTATTTATGCATCTTGTCTTTCTGTAATGATACTTCCTCATATGCTCTTCATCTCTTCTCATCTTTGCATATTTCATCTTTTAGGTTAAGTTTAGTTTGTTTGCATCATTACCCATATCATTCATCTCATTTTCTCACTAAAGTCATGATCTTTCGAGGGATTTGTGACAACCCTTGGAGATTCATGGGTCTTTGTGAGTAATTCTATTTGATCTTGGGAATGGTAGAATAGGAATGAAACTTGTGGTTAATTGGTGATGTTTAGTGATAGATAAAGCATGATTCTCTTTGATTTAGGTGTGCTTAATGCTAGATCTAGAGTAATTGACTATGTTTTTGATATGTATGCATTTTACGCCCGGAAGGTGTTCGATGAAATGTGTAGGAGAACCTAAATCATGCTAATGTTATCTAGCCAATGGGAATTGATGATTAAATGCACTAGTGACCATATGGAATGATTCTTAATGATTGCTATGCGTAATAACTATAAATGGGAGTTGAATTTATTTATGCTTAGCAAATATAATCTTGAGCCATAGGAATGGGAAAGACTTGAATTATAATTGCTTTGCTCGTTAATTGCAACATGCGGGAGTTGAGTAATTGCTTGCTTAGCGATATAGCTTTTAGCCGTGGGAGTGGTACTAGCTTTTGTATGATTTTTCATGGTTGAGAGATATTGTTTTATCGATTAGAACCATGCTAAGTTTGTCTAGCCTACGGAAGTAGATTGGTAGCTTGCTTAGTGATCGAATGAACTTGGTCTTAATATCACTTGCATGATTTGATTAGCGATATGCGGAAGTTGAGCTAGTCTTTTATGCTTTGTGAATAGAGCTTGAACCACGGGAGTGGGATAGCTCGATTGTTGAACTACTTTGTCATATTATGTGTTCTTGGTTGCTTTTCTCATTAGTTAGCTACTTGTTCTTGACTTTTCAATTGCCATTTCCCAAGATCCATCCCATAACATCTTGAATATTGTTTAGTTAGTTTCAGATTTACAAAATGATCACTTGTACATTCGTTTCTCGCTTGCTTGGTTCATTCATTCGTATGTGTTAGTGTGTTTAGGTTGCATATTGCATTCTGGGTTTGGATTTAGTAGTTTAATTAGCACATCATACTCTCTTCCTATTTGCTTAGCTTAGGAAACTTTACCACATTCTAGTGCTTAAATCTTAGCTCCTTTGGGTTTGACCCTTAAATACTACAACGCATTACCGTGCCCTTGCGGTTTAGTGAGTTGTTAGTCGATTAAGGTATTTAGAAATTTAAAAATTGAATTAGTTAATCGATAACGAAAATTTCTTACATCACTCGGCTCACTACTAATTTTTCTACTAAGCATTCATCGGGTGTCTCTCCTTCTAAACTAAGTCCAAGTGGACCTAATACTCTTGCTACATGGAAGAATCCTGCTCGTCCCCGTTTAAAATTGTCACCTGAAGAACTTAAGGAGAAGAAGCGTTAGGGTTTGTTTCTGTTGTAATGGGAAGTGGTCACTAGGTCATCTTTGTCCAAACAAAGAACTTCAAATTTTGACTGTTTTTGATGGTTTGGAAATGGAGGTTTTGGAGGATTATGTTGATCTTTTGGAAGAGGGGGAGATGGGTAATGAACAACGGTTAATGGAGTTGTCTTTTTAAGCGTTTATGGGTATCACTTGTCCTACAAAAACTAAGGTAACTGGTTTCTTGGACAGCAAGGAAGTTGTGGTGTTGCTTGATAGTGGTGCTACACACAATTTTATATCTCCACATTTGGCTAAGAGAGTTAAGCTACGAGTATACGAGAGTTCTTCTTTACACATTTGGCTAAGAGAGTCAAACTTAATGATACATTTACGTTTTATAAGAACTTTTAAGGGGAATTAGGTCCCGTAACCATTAAAAAAAAACATATTTAGTTAAATGGCCATCCAAAAAAAATCAGTGTGTATTATGTGTATAAATGTCATTATACCTCTGGGCCCAATTGTTTTATTTTTTATTTTAATAACAACATAGATCACATAGTCTGTCTATATCAGCTAGATTACAAATAGTCTCACTATATTTTTCTTATCATAATATTTTTTCCATTTAGTTTTTTTTTAAAATTAAATACTCATTCCCAAAACTTTGTTTTGTGATATCTTTTTTGCATATCTTGTTATTTTTTTATTTGAATTTTTTTCTTATTATATACCCTTCTCTAAATTTTTGTTCTATGTATATTAGAGCATCTCCATCCGTGAGACTCTCCAAAAATCTTTGACTATTCATGGGTCCCACCATTTCTGATTTAAAAAAAAAAACAAAATTCCTAACCAATCGCGGACCGCCACGTGTCGTGGGGCCCGCGAAAATAGTTAAGGATTGATCCTTAACCAAGGATTTTAAGGACTCCAAAGTCCAAAAATCCTTAACTATTCATGGGTCCCACCCATGAATAGTTAAGGATTTTTGGACTAAGGACTACGGATGGAGATGCTCTTAAGCTTTTTTCTTTTTTCTTGATATTTGTCTATGTAATAGTTATAAATTGTTTATTTTTACCCCCCCCCCTTGATAATTGGTGATTTGTGCAATTTATAGGCACGCAAAAAATAGTACGACTACAAAAAAATAGTCTCTCGTCGTACTGTTTATCATTATTTGCGACTATTTGCAAAATATATATTTGTTTTGAAAAATTCAAAATACATTAGATAGAGAAAAAAAAATCTACATTTTTTTGTGTAATTACAATTTTGCTTCAATATATGTATAAATCTATAAATATATTTTAAGTTTAGTGGGGATAAAAGTATTAAAAAAAAGAGAAACAACTAATAATAGGGGCAAAATAGAAAAATTGCTTAAATTTTTTTTATTTTTAAATGAAAAATATGAGATGGTCATATCCTTAAATATTGTTTTTTTGCCATTTCACGAATCTATCCAACTTTTAATGACATTTTCATGAATATTGATTTTTAATTTGGCTTAAGCAATCTAGAAAAAGTATCGATGATGGTTACTAGTAGGGGTGGACATTCGGTTTTTCGGTTTGGTTAATTCGGTTATTGATTATTTCTATTCCGGTTCCGATTCGGATTCGGCTCCAATTGAAAAAGTAATTGTTTGGATATAAAATTTCAGGTAAATTTGGATATTTTCTGTTATTTACGAGTATTTTGGATAATTTTAAATATTTCAAAGTATTTTTAAAGTATTTTTGGGTAATTTTAAATATTTTGGTTCTTTTCGGTTACCGAAATATTTCGGTTTGATTCAGTTTCGGTTTTTCGGTTCTCAAATTGAAACCGTTCGGGTACTTTCCTTTCCCGGTTTCGGTTCAGTTTCGATTATCGGTTTTTTGATTTCGGTTAATTTGTCCAGCTCTCGTTACTAAGTTATTTATTTTCCAAAATAGTAGCTTATGTTTAAATCCCTATAAGTATGGAGGCCATTTCGCACAACTATAAGTATGGAGGCCATTTCGCACAACCAATTATGATAATTCTGTATGATGCCCTTTACACACTACTCCTTTAGTTCCCAAAAGTTCCTCTAGGTCAATCGAAAGGCCACCGACGATGAACCATATTTTTTTAATATTTTTGTTTATTAGTTTCAAGAATATGTACAATAACCTAAAACCGAAACTTGCATAGAATGTAAAAAGTATAATGATATGTCAAAAAACACACTTGACAAACCCAAGCCATCATACACACTAACAAAACCAGCAGGAAACAAAATTTAAAAAAAAAAAAAAAAAACCCTAAAACTAATTAATTTAAGCTCCCTCATTCAACTCTGTTTCTTCTCTGAAAGAAACCAATCATCAGTTTGATTACTCGGCAACCTCCAAGGAGTATTAAACGGGCCGACATATCCGGCGAATGGATTAGCATTAAGAGATGCTTGCCTTTGTAAAACCGGCTCAAGATTATAACAAGGTGCTTGTCCTTGCATCAAGGGAGGAACATCGTTTCCCTTTGACATCATCAAGCCTTGAGTTAACCCTAACTCTGTCCAATTCTCAACGTGATTCGCGTCCATTTGAATCTGATCATCATGAGATGAGGTGAATGAGAAACCCATATTGTTGTTGTTGTTAGGGAACATCGAGCCATGAAAGTGTTGCACGGGGAAATATTGTTGCATGTTGTATTGTTGACCCATTACACTATGCGTGACTGGTATCTCTGTGGCTTGATGATGAACCCTAAGCATACTACGATACTGCCTCGCCATAGCTTCATGTAACTTGTTTTCCACGGCACAGAAAATCCCAAGTAGCTGCTCTTGTGAACACTTGTCTAGCTTCTCATCCCAACTACAATACTTATTATTATCACTCTTCACTCTCTTGTTAGTATCCCTTTCTTTTGTATCCCCTCCTAAATCGTTAACGAAAGTCTCGACATGGTTTGCTTTCTTACATGTGTTGGACACTGTGTCTCTGTACTTGCGTATGATGTCTCTGACTTTGGTCTCGTCCCTCGGCCATATCTCAGGCTCGGAAACCACCTCATCAGTAGCCTTGGTCGGACCGTAAACAATGAGACATGTATCAATGCCACAGAGAGTTGAGAACTCTTCAGCTTTCTTGTAAATACTAGCTTTCCTCTTCTTGTATGTTATTATCCTTGTCTTGTCGTTAGCTATCCTTTTTAGGTTCACTTTTTTCTGAGACATCCTTAGTAACCTGAAAAATTATTGTTATTACACAAAACATATGAATTATATGAACATAAAAATAAAGAAAAGTTACACATATATTCACATATTGAACGATACGGTTTATGAACACAAGCGAATAGTGCAAGAGAATTTGTAATCCACTCCCGACTAAATTAGCAAACGCAAAGTTAGAAGTCATAAACAAGTGTAAGTAGTTTTACTGGTCATTGAATGATTTTCTCGAAGGAGGCAAAACTTCAGAAACTAGGGTTTTAATTAAACTTTGTTTCGGAATAATAATTTTAAAAAACTTAAGAGCTAATTCACACAACACAACGAAATCAATTTAGCAAGAACTCCAAAAGAAACCGTACGTAAGAAAATTCTACAACATAACGGAACACGAAACACTGTGTAACGAGAGCAGAATATAATGAACATATAGAACTTTGAAGCAAGAGATCGTATTCTTACTTGAATATCAGAGCAAAGTTTCAATGCGGAAACTATGTTTAGGAGCTTGTGTCGGTATAAAGGTGTATAGGGCTAATCTTATACTCATATATAAGAGAGATTTAATGTAATGAGTTTGATTTAGTTTGCGTTTAAGGAAGGAAGTCAAAGATGACGAGATATGAACTTTAAATGAAGATGAGAGTTTAGGAAATGTATTAAAAATGGAATATTTGGTATACCAAAATGGAAAATCTACTAATTGATATACCACCAAGACTAAAAAGTTAACCACAAGTTAATTCTTTTTTCTTTCCTTTTTATTTAGATGGTTTGATAAATTTTTTGTTTAGGTAAAACTTGTATTTGAACGCGTCTAAAGTGAATTTGATACGTATGATAATAAAAACTTATCAAATTTTGACATGTTCCAATGCTAGTTTGTAACATAAGTTAATAGAAAATTTTCTATTATATTTATTTATTTTAAAAAAGAAAAAAAGAAAAAAGAAAATTTTCTTCTTATTTTTAAATATAAACTATATAGTAGAAAACACACTAAACTAGTGAAAAATAGAAGTTATAAAATCGTAAAAATAAAAGCTCTAAGATCCATGTAAGATTCATAATGGGTAATAGAATAGTAATAATATTTAATACAAATTTTATAATATTTTCATATAGCTTATTGTATAAAGTTGAACGCGTTCAATATAAATGTAACACGTGAAAAAATTATAACCCACCAGATTGGAATATGTGTTAATTAATCGATCAGATTATGACATGTGTCAACTATTTAAGTATTACAATATTGTATAAATTAATTTCTCATTTTATATATTTAAAAATTAAATATGGTAATTACATCTTAATTTATCGGATTATTGCATGTATCAACTTTGTAAACTTAACAATTTTTGTTAAGTAAAACTCTATTGTACAAAAATTAAAAATTTAGTCTTAAAAAGTAAGTAACTGAATAGCAATAATATATAAACTAATTTTTGGATGAAAAAAGTTTATATAATAAAAAATTTTTTTTTGAATACACACAATTTTAAATAATTAATAGCGGGTTTTAAATTAGATCTCTCTGAATACAGATTATAGTTACATGAATTATAATTTCAAGAACTAAATTTACAACAATATTTTTAGATATACACTCCCATGAATCACTCAGGCATAATAAAGTGGAATGCGTGCTACGTGAGGTTGACACGTTGTCAAAATATGACTCACATGATTTCGATACGTGTCACTAATCGACCGCATATTGACATGTGTCAAGTATTTAAAATTTCCAATTTCGTGTAAGCAAATTTTCTATTTTACATAAATAAATAAATTTATATTTCCATTAAACATTAAAAGTTGAATTTGGATGATTTTGATTGTAGTTCATAATTTTTTAACAATTAACAATGATTTTAATCTATACTTTACACTGATGAGTTATAGTTACATGAAGTTGAAATTTACTCTTGACTTCTTGGTGTAGAAGCATTAATTAATCTTGGGTCAATTAGACCAATGGTTTAAAATGTAGTTGAATGTCACTTAACAAACACAATTCAATTCATGTACTATTTGTTCATTGGACAATTCTTATGGTTTTTCTTTGGTAGTTATAGATATTTCTTATAATATTTTAAAATTCTACTTTTGCTGCAAGTATAGTTTTCTAGGTCTTAGCATTTGCAAGCTAGGCAGATTAATTCACCAAATGCATCTCTATTTCTAACTATTATATAGAAAAAGATACCTTCATAAAAATTTTATAAAAAAAAAAATCAATTAAATAATGATACAACAATTCATTAAGCCTTTTTTTAAAATCAACCCATTTTCTAAAAAGAATTCTACATATTTCTCTTTAAACAACAACTTATTTACAATTATTAGTTTTTTCTTCTGTTGTACCATACCAGTAACGTTACTTGATTATTTCCTTCTCATGATCCTCTGTATATCATTGTGAGTTAGCATTATTTATTTTCTTCTGCACAAAAAAAAAATCATTTGGTTATGAACAAAGGGAATATAAGAAATATTTTCAGATAATATAAAAGCTTTTATCCTTCAGAATCACCATTTATGAATTATGACTAAGTACTAACCTAAGACTCTGTTTTCATCTTCTGTTGTTTCGACCTCTGCACTGAGCATTGCCTCAATCACTTTCTTGGATTCTACGTCGTCTTCTTCTTTAGCTACTAAACCATTGTTATGGTGCATTGATTCTAAATTAAGCTCTAATTCCTTTTTCATAGCTTCTCCAACTTCAACTTCTTCATTACGTTTCAGATTCTCTTCATTATTGCTCTCACTAGCAGCTGAGTCCTTGGCTACTGCAGCAAACTCATCTTTAACAATATCTTCAGAGATGGTGTTTGAGGCAATACCATCTTCATGCTCTGTTTGTTGGATCATCTCTAATGTTCCTTCGGATGAACTTACACCACTCTGTTCAATGGGTAAAGAAACAAACTTCAAATCAAGAACAAACAACAGAGAAAGATAGTGTTAAAAGGTACATGGTTATACTTATGGATAGATTATAGTTACAGGGTGAAACCTGTTGAATCAATGGTTGTGAATCTTGTGAACTCGGAGAGTCTGCTGAAACTATTGGTTCTTCTTTAACACTCGCTCTATTGTCGTATTCTTGAGCCGATTCAGCGTATACATTTTCCAACAACCCTGGGTTTTCTTCTTCCTTAGAGATCTCCCTATCAGTTAACTTATCTGGTGTTGAGTTATTAGCATCTTGGACTTGCAGAAGTATCACATTATTAGCATTTTCTGCATTTCCATAGGCTTCATCCACTAACTGTGGATGAGGATGGCTCGAAGATGCTTCAAAGACGTTATCAGTTTTCTCTTGCTCCGTTGGCTTTGTTTCCTCATCAGTATTTTCGACCAAGTCCCAGTCATCATTATCTTCCATTACCTCGCCTTGAGAACTCTTCAAGTCACTTTGAAATGCTTCGTTTTCTGAATGTTTTGTTATATCCGAAGTAAAAATGTCTAAGTTTGGTTCTTCTTCTTCTTCTTCTTCCATTTCTCTTTCAGATGTTTCTATATAGGGAGTGTCCAAAGAAGCATCCATGAAGCTCTGAGTTACCTCATATTCCCTCGGATCCATGTTCTCATACTTCTTCACATTAATAATCTCTCTATCATTTTCTCCTTGAATGATATTCAAAACTTGGTCTTCCTGTTGATGATCAATGATATTTGAATCAATAATCTTAGGAGATCCACATTGATCAACGTTGTCTAATTCTTGCACATCAGCAACTTCCTTATCAATCAACTTTTCCATGGATGAATCAAGAGAAGGCAAAGATATATGGTCAGTTAATTCTTCAGTACAGCCTTTCATATGCTCCGAGATTCGCCGATCAATGGAGTCCAAGACTATCTCAGGTTCTTCTGTTATAGACGACAATGAAACACTCGTATTGAACAACAAACCTCCAAGTTTCCCAGAGCTTGTAGTCTTGGAGACATCACTGGAACTAGAAGGTTTCTGTGCAAAGATCTCTTCGCTTTGACTTCTTGTATGTAAAGATGACGAATTATCATCAACCACTCTAAGCTGTTCATCCGACTTAGATTTCTGATCTGGTTTGGCAACTAGTTTAGTCTCTGATCCACTATTCTCTTCTTTTGATCCAATTCCACTATGAGAGACCTTCTTGCGCGATTCTTCATTGCGGACGATTTCTCTTTCGATATCCGTATCATATATATAAGATTCCCCGCCAGCAGACCAGTCATCAAGCCAATCAACTGTCGTAGGAGGTGAACCAAGCTCCGAAACCTCAACTTGCATATCCGAGGCAACAGAAAATGTTCGACTGTGCGAATTTCCGCATCTACGAGAGTAAAACGCATTGTTATCATCAAGCCTTGGCGGTACTAAACCTCTAGGCAATGGGCTTGGAATATTGCTTCTTGTTTGAGCACTGGAATAGTTATCCATCGAATGGTATATAGCTTCCCTGAGCTCCACATTGTTCAGACGGCGGAGTTCTGACTCACTTTCTTCTGAAGAACTCGAATCGTCACCTTCTACATTGCTTGAATCTGTCTCATCATTCGTTTCTACCTCTCTTTTTACGCTTTTCCCACTCTCAACGCTTTTTTTATCATCCTCTATTGTAGCTTCTTTGTCATTACAAGGGAGCTTTTCTTCACTATGATCCATATATTCATTTTCCAAATCTGTAGACAAAAAACAACTTCATTATCCACAGAGAAAAATACAAAACAACTAGAAGAATCAGAAAAAATGTAATGACATATAACCTAAATGTTTCCTTGTATCTGAAATGTCTGAAGCTGGAACTGGGCTGTTCATACACTGAGCATGTTCTGGGGAAAAAAGAGCAAAGCGACAGAAGCTCTCATGACGACAAAAGAACACATCTTTGTGGTTAAACAATGAAAACTCTTCATCAAAGCTATCTCCAGTAAGAATAGGTCTTTCTTCTTGAGGATCATAAGGAATGTCAAAAGGGTTTCTCCCTTGTAACAACACAGAAGGTGCTGATCCTGGAATCTGTAAACCCGTAATAGTAGTCTCTTGTGGATAGCTTCGACGCTTCTCAAAAGCGTAAGTGCTATTGTTCTTTGGAACCGTAATCTGAAGGTTGTTGCTGTTGTTGTTGTGTGTGAAGGTAGTTGATTCCTCAGCTTGAAGCTTATTCCTTTGATCAAGAGCGAGTTTAAAGAGTCTTCTTGCTTTTCTTCTAGCAATGAGACTCTCTAGTCTCTGGTTTCTCTCAATCTCTGAGATCCCATGTTCATTAACATTACTCATCTCCTCTCTCTTCTCTTCTTTACTATCCATCTCTCTATGTTTCTCTTCATTGTTCTCACAGTCACAACAAAGCTTTGGTTTTTCAACAACTTCAACATTATTACCCAAATCACAAGAATCTTCTTCTTCTTCTTCTTTAACAAGAGCCTTGTCAATGTCATCATCATTATCTTCTAAAGCTTTAGGAGACTCCTCGAAATGAGGTGTACGACCAAGGAGATCATTGTAAAGAGAAGTCAAAATCACTTTGTCTTTCTCATCCTCGCTTGTCTGTGAATCCCATTCTTCAACTTTCATTCGAGCATTTCGTCGAACACTTCGCTGCTGTCTTAAGTGACTTCTAACAACAACACCACCAACATCTTCTCCTCCTCCTTCTCCTCCTCCGTCTCCACATCTCTTTGCCGATTTATGCGAGCAGCCGGAGAATCTCAAACCAAGCTTTTCTCGGGCGTATACAACAGCACAAGCAAGAACCGGCGACGAGTAGATCAAGAAGAACAACAGAGAAGGGAGGAAGATGTAAAGCAAGAGCAAAAACATGGAAACGCTTGAGAGAATCGGATGGTTTCTCATGAATCTGATGCTTGTGCTCATCGTAGAAGAAAGAACTCTCCATAAGATTACGATCGTCTCCTTCGCGTCAATACCCATTTTCCATATAATCAAAAACAGAGAAAGATTCAACAGACGAAAATCGATTGAAGAAGAAAGATCAAAGGTTGGGGTTTTTTTTTTCTTTCTTGTTGAGCAAAAGAGAAGAATGATAAATGGAGAGTTTCCAAAATTAGATTCGTATCGTCTGGAGAAGCTCTGTTTCAGGGATGTTTCTAAAAAAATTTGTTTTTGTTTTTCTTCTTTTCCTCTGTTTTGTTTGTTTAATAGAGAAGAGGAAATTAAGAAGTTAAAACGACAAAAACAGAAAACAGATTTGGTGTTTTTGCTCTTTTTTTTTCCAAAATAGTCCCTCATCTTTTTCTTATTTTAACAAAATTGGTAATTAACGTAATTATAAAGTATATAATGTTATTTTTTGTAATTAAGTTAATTAGAATCATTTAATCTAGAACTAGAGGTGTCTTTTGGACATAAATTACAATGCTGAAGAAAATTAATTTTCAAATAAAAACTGCTCGAATAGACTAAACTCGTATTAAGTTTGTGTTTTGACACTAAAGTTATTCTATCACTCAAAGTAGTGTATTGAGCCACACCGGTATAGAATGAACAGTAAAAAATGACGATATTGTCTGGATAAGAATGTATGTATATTTGTCAACTATGACATTTAAACCTTAATAATAAGCTCATCACCCTTCCAAATTGTTTAAGTGATGTTGCGAAATCTAGTCATTCATCTAATATGTCTATCATGCATATAATCTCTTAACTATTAGTGTGGAAACTCGAACCTTCAGAAAGGACAACATGCTTTGCATAACCCAAATTAAGGCTTCAATCTTCGAGTGAAGAGACCGAATCTGGTTCATGGAGCCCATCAAAGTACATACTTCGTTTTCTACGTATAAAGACGAACCTATGCCGCTATAAACACATAGGGTATGATTAGTAGAGTTGATACTTAGACAAACTTATATTCAAATAGACTCTCCCCCGTGGCGTAGACCCTCGCGGTGGACGGATGTGAAATTGTGGGATTCCAACTCAAAACCAATTAACAATTAGTAGACTGATGCATATGTATTATATCTTACTTAATGTCCCTTAACCTTCCGATGTGAAACTTTTGTTATTAACACATCTCCTCACGCTTAGGCATGACCATCTGATGCGTGAACTTTTGTGAGAACTATATTCACAAGGTGGTCCATAGATCGGACTGTTGTGATACCATGTGAAATTATGGACTTTCAACTCAAAACCAATTGACAATGTGTAGACTGGAGTATATATATTATATATTATTTAATGACTCTTTAAACTTTTCATGTGAGACTTTTATTATTAACACCAGAGCATAGGACATTAGAATCGAAGAAACCATGCACTAGGTCTTATAGTCTTATCGTGTGTTGTGTCTCTTTTCTTCTTCTTTGTATTTTTTGATGTGTGTTTGGTGTGGCTCAAAGGGGTTGGATTGTCGACGATAGTTGATACTGAGCCATTGGATCGTTTTGTCATGAGCTCTCCACGAGAGTCTAATCCTTTCTTCTTTATTTCTCCCTCTTATTTGCATGTGTTTAGAGTTGCTGGTGATGTTGAATGTCATTATCGCGATGATGATTGTACATCATGATTTGCAAAAATTTAAACGTATGAATGTAGACTCCGCATATGTTTTGTTTGACGAATATTAATCTACTGTTTATATTTGTATAAATGGTTAAAGGACCTTCATTTATTTTTAGGATTGGGTGATCAAAAATAATGACTAAAAATATTTTCCGGAAGTAAAAGCCACACCAATCACATATGGTTTTTGGTTCCCGATAAGGGCTTAAGTCTCTCTAGTTCAGAAAGAGTCTTTCACCTTTGAACTAGAGCTTTCGTTAGAAGCACAGCCGCGTGGGCAACGGTGGTTGGTGGCGCCGATTCTCCTGTTTCAACATTTTCCGATAGCTTTTCTGAAGTTTCGACGGGAAGATCTGCCTTTCCGGGGACTTCCAAGCTGACATCTGAAATGGATCTCGACTTCCAAGCTTTAACCCTAGAGGAGCGTGAAGAACCTTTCTATCTCCCTGATCGGCCAGAGTTTTATGCAAGCGAAAGAAATGCTATGAGCATCATTGGACGACTGTTGAATCCGGAGTGTCAAAAAGTATCCAATCTAATCCTAGATATGCCTAGGAAATGACAACTATACGATCGGGTAAGGGGTATAGCGCTAACAAGGGATAGAGTTTAATTTATTTTCAACTACGAGCAGGATTTAGAAGGAGTGTTGAAGAAAGGTATTCATACCTACAATCAATGGCCTGTGATCTTCGATCGTTGGGTAGAGTACCCCCCCATCTGATTATCTGAAATTCTCTCCTGTGTAATTTATTTTCAACTACGAGCAGGATTTAGAAGGAGTGTTGAAGAAAGGTATTCATACCTACAATCAATGGCCTGTGANGTTCCCCCCCCCCCCATCTGATTATCTGAAATTCTCTCCTGTGTGGGTTCGATTGAGAAATATCCCGGTTAATCATCTTACTAAGGCTTCAATCACCACATTAGGGGAGTTTGCGGGAATGGTAAAACAAGTTGCTTTCGACCCGGAGAAACCTCAAAGAAATGCATATGTCAGAGTGCAGGTGCTGTTAGATGTGGAGAAGCCTTTAAGAAGATACAGGACCTTGGGAATATCTGGTGGAGATTCAGTGAAGGTTCTTTATGAGTACGAAAGAGTCCAAAAGAGATGTTATGTGTGTTAGCGTCTGACCCATGACAGTTCAGTTTGTCCCTTCCTAAAACAAACAGTTAATGCCTCTCCAAGGTCTGAGGAAGAGAGGAATGTGGATGTGTCTTCTTCTACAACTCCGGTACTAAGTGACAGTGATCCTTTATATGGGGTGTTATCAGAAAGTCAAGTTGGAATTGACCCAAATACGGGAAGGTATCGTATAGCTCCTGAGGTAATGGATGAGATGAGGAATTATCTTCTAACTGCAGAAGGCACAGAAAGGATAATCAGAGAGCAGAGAATTAAACTGTCCATTTCAAGCTTGGAAAAAGATGTGATGGGTCAAAAGACAATCTTGAGATTGGAAGCACCACCTGTTTTTTCGTCCAATCCTAATAAGGATAAGTGTCCAGTGTATGATTTTGGATCAAAGGAGGTTTCACCTTTATATGATGCATATACAAGTCATCCAGAAATGGTCTTTGGTTCAGTGAATAGGCCAGCTTCTCCTAATAGACTTGTGATAAGGAATGAAAAAGTACAAGGAGCATGGCATATGCAAGGAGAAGTGGGTAATCCTTCTCTGTTAATGGGTAACTCAACGGGAATAATAGCTAGACTCAATGAGACTAGCTCTTCCGGGGTTACGCTTAAGCAGAAATCATGCAGGAGAAGACCTGGGAAGAGTAAAAGGATGACGAAACAGGGAACAAATGAAGAATGTTCTGTGAACTTTGGAGCCTTACATGGTTTCATAGAGAAAAGAAAATGGGATGAGGTTAAGGATGGGGAAGGCAGTTCTCAGAGGAAGAAAGAGTTAAAGGGGATCTCCATAGGGGGATCTCCTAAGCACAAATGAGCCTTTTATGTTGGAATTGTCAAGGCGTTGGAAAAGCAAGCGACTTGACAATTCCAAGGCTCAAGGAAATGCGTAAAAAACATTTCCCTGAGGTAGTTTTTTAATGGAAACTAAGAATAAGCGTAGTATTTTGGTAGATCTTCAAGTTTGGCTTGGTTATGAGAATATTTTCAAGGTTGAGCCTCAAGGATATAATGGTGGATTGACTCTTTTTTGGAAGCAGAATGTAGGTTTGGAAGTGCTGTTTGCAGATAAGAATATTATCGACTGTAAATTATCGTATGGAGATGAATTATTTTTTGTATCCCTTATATACGGGGATCCTAATCAAGGCCAAAGAGCTGGGGTGTGGGAAACAGTATTGAGGATTGGTGTGAACAGAGCTGAAAGTTGGTACATCCTTGGAGATTTCAATGACATATTGCATAATGGAGAAAAGATTGGTGGACCACCAAGATCCAATGATTCCTTCATTCCCTTTGTGAATATGGTTTCAGGTTGTCGATTAACAGAATTGCCTGGCCACGGGAATGCCTTTACTTGGAGTGGTCGAAGGCACAATTTGTGGATTCAGAGCAAGTTGGACAGGTGCTTTGGGAATAGATCTTGGTTTGAGAAGTTTCCAGCCTCTAACCAACGATTCATGGAAAAAAGAGGTTCCGATCATAGGCCGGTTCTGGTAAGTTTATTAGCTTCTTCTGAAACTTACAGGGGATCTTTTAGATTTGATAGAAGGCTGTTTCGCAAGCCACTGGTGAGAGAGGCGATCTTAAGAGCTTGGACAGGTAATAATTTCAGAGGATCGCAAACAGTGATGGAAAGATTAAAGCGGTGTAGGAAAGAGTTAAGTCAGTGGAAGAAGGTTAACAACCTGAACTCAAGAGATAGAATCCATCACCTAGAAAAGGAATTAGAAGAGATCCAGTCTGCCTATGATCCGGATACAAATCAGCTAAGTGTGTTGAAAAAAGAGTTGGCCCAAGCTTATAGGGATGAAGAGATATATTGGAAGCAGAAAAGCAGAGAAAGATGGCTGAAGGAGGGAGACAAAAACACTCAATTCTTTCATGATTCTGTCAAAGCTTCACGTGCAAAGAATTTCATATCAAAGTTGAAAGATTCGAGAGGTATTGTTCATCATGCAGAAGCATCTAAAGGGGAAGTTGTTGTGGCTTANTTTACAGAACTTTTCTCTTCATCTAATCCATCTTCTTTTGAGAATACTTTCTACGGATTAAATCCAAAGGTCACAGATGAGATGAATGAGACTTTGGTCAGGACAGTGACTAATGAGGAGATTAAAGAGGCGGTATTCTCAGTGAAACCATATAGTGCTCCTGGACCAGAAGGTATGACAGGTTTCTTCCTTCAAAAGTAT
>OVAN01008697.1:0-17840 GCA_900406275.1 Anastatica hierochuntica | reverse complement strand
GTATTAATTTCTTTTATATTGAGGGTTTTAGAGATTATGTTATATAAATTATCAAACCGTAACAAACATAAATAAATTTACTTAAACAAATATTGAAATAGTCACCATTATACTAATTTAAAAATATGGATAACTAAAAGCAACTATACTATACATTACGAACATGATATATTTTTATACTAATATATACTCCTCCTTAAATAATATATTATTAAATAACTAATTATAAGTATACTCTCCAAAATATGTATACATAACATTATTAAATTAATGTTTGATGCAAATATAACCCCGCGAACAGTGCGGGTTAGAATCTAGTATATATTAATTGAGGAGGCAGAAGGAGAAAATAAGTGTAAATAGACTTATTTTGTTTATAAGGAGAAAATATGCCCCATATTGTTTATAAGAGTTGTGAAGAACAGTAAACTTATTGTATAAAATAGACTTCACATGTTCACTCAGAAGACATCTTTCATCGTATTTTATATGTTTGGTTTTAAGTAATCAAAATGACTAATAATTAATTTTATAGGTTAAAAATAATTTGAAATGAGTTAAGATGTAATTAAATGAGATTTGATTTACAATTAAATCACACTTCGTATAACTAAATCGTACCAGATATTTATTTGGTAGTTTTTCGATTGGGTTGTTAGCAAGAATATCGGCCTAAACCTTTTAGGTAAGTAAGATATCATCATTTTATTAATATTAAATAGTTTAGTTAAGTAGCAATAATACATGGTTTTATTATTTTAATAATTTATCAACCACAAGATTATATGGTAAGCTTGATATTTATGTATTTAATATGATCTCATTTTGTTTAAATTGTGAGAAAAATCTGGAATACGCATTCGATTTGTAGTTAAATTTGTAGTTAATGTGATTACATTTTGATCTAATTTTTCTTTGAGAATCACTAACAAAAGATTTTATACGATTTATTTTTTATATTTTAAAATGCCCTGAATATTCTCTAATATCAAATACGCTACCCGATATATAAAGATGTAGCAACTCTACATTCCAAAGCATCAAAACACTCAAAACAGAAGAAGAAAAATGTTTATCATGGATCAAGAATATAAAGTTTCCGAACTAAAGCCTTACAAGTCAACATGAAAGATCGTTGCAAAGATCTTTCGATTATGGAAGCAAGTTACTCCTTATGGAGAAACTTTGAAACTTATTCTTTATGACATTCACGTAAGTTTTAAACATGTATTATTTATATTTATTATTGTTTTCATTGTAGATATCTAATAACATCTTCTAATTAATTTACAGGAGACAAAAATCAGTGCAACCATTAAGAAACAACATTGGTCACATTTTGAATGTCTCTTAAAAAAATGGGAGACAAAGGTGTTTCAAAATTTTGTTGTTGGTCCAACAGTTTGTGCTTACATATCATCCATACAAAATATCTTTTTATCAAAACAAAATTGTTCCAAGGTAACCTCCTATTAGAAAGATAGATCCGTTTATATATGCATATTCATAAATATATTAATACCTTAAGAATATACATATGATAATTTAAATAAATTTACAAATGCGTAAATTTTACAATAAACAACGTTAATTTATCATTCAATTTTAAATTTTTTTATCCCCGCACATGGTGCGGGGCAAGTACCTAGTATATATTAATTGAGGAGACAGAAGGAGAAAATAAGTGTAAAAGGGATGATGTGTCGATTAAAGAGTAATTTAAGGGTCGCATAGTAAAAGTCTACCAATCAAAAAAAAAAATTTCAATTAATTTAATATGACACAGTGGAAATCTCTATAGTTATTATTAATTTTTTAAATGTAAGTAGTATTTTTTATGTTACAAAATTTCATCCAATTATAATATAAAGTTTCAATATATAAAATACTATATAATATAGTATTAGAAAATTTTTATTTACAATATAACACTATAACGATTAATTATTTGAGTTGATGTAATTTAAATTATACATTTAAATTGCTTACAATTATCTTATTTAATATATATTTCTGGTTAATATTTATCTTTTAAAAAGATTGAACTATGGTTGGTCTGAACATATATCATGAAAACTTATAACTTTGATTTTTTCGAATAAAATAAATCGGAATCGAATTGTTCACTGTTTATTTCTCAACCGGTTTTTAATTTAATTTTGAAAATATATTAAAATGATAAAACTTAAAAATATTTAATGGATAAAAATGATACTGGTTTATTTAAAAAGATTTTGTAAATAGTTTAGAAAATTATTACAGCCCGATTTCGTAAACTCAATATGCATAACACATTAAATATCTTTAAATAATATGTTAGTTTGTCTCACATCGATTGTGAGAGTTTTGAAGAGCAAATTTACGATATAAAGTAGGTCTCATATACTCAACTAGAAAACATTTTTTGTAATATTTTGGATATGTTTGGTATTAAGAAATCGACCCGAATAATATTTAATTTTTCGGCTAACAGGAAGGTTTGAACCGTATTAAAACATAAGAATTTTTATATTATTTGGTTTTATTTTCTTGGATATTCGAGTTAAAACCGAATCGTTTGATGTTTCAATTTTCAATTAAAATTGAAAGTTGGCATGAACCTGAAATAATTCGAACCGCACTCGAACTGGCAAATGATCAATTTCTATATGGTCTCTATTAGCCCCACTCGAAATACATAGACAAAAAAAATATAATTGATCTGAACCAAAAGCTCGAATGTTCAGCTCTACTT
Organism: Anastatica hierochuntica; assembly: GCA_900406275.1. Classification (NCBI taxonomy): domain Eukaryota; kingdom Viridiplantae; phylum Streptophyta; class Magnoliopsida; order Brassicales; family Brassicaceae; genus Anastatica; species Anastatica hierochuntica. The sequence continues at coordinate 15,106 of OVAN01008697.1, read as the reverse complement.
TTGTATGTCTTTTTATATTACACATAATCGTACATTTTTACCAAAGACATGATATTATATTCATATATGTTTTTTGTTCAAAATCTTTTAAAATGTTAGACGTGTATTATATATAATTTATTATTCTATTAAAAGTACTCATAGATATTTAATTTCCAAAAAACTATAAAAGTACTCATAGATATATAATTCTGCGCTTGGCGCGGAAAAAAATTTTAGTAATCATGCATAACGCATCAAATTAGAAGATGAAGATAAATGAATGAGTTAAAACTAGACACAGGAAAAGTAAAATATTATTGAATTACTTTTTTGTAAGTTATAAAGCAGGTACTGATTTTTTTTTCTTGTACAGTGAGGATATTACATGAAAAATATCATTGTGAACCAAACATGACAAGTATCGCTAATTAATTAATAGATAAAAAAGGTTAATAAATGATCAGAAATTTATAGTGCTACTGATAAATATCTACATAAAAAAAAATTAGCATTTGATCTTGCAAATTTTGTGCACCAAAGAACTTTAAAAAAAAAAAAAACAATGCATTTAATCTTAACTTATATAGCAATTTAGGTCGTATAATGCAAGATTTTAAATAGCGAAGTTAACTTCAGCTAATTATTGACAAGTCCAATATTGTAAATGTGTTTAAAAAAAAATAACTACAAAATTTGTGATAGATTTACAAAAAAAATATATAGGAGTGGGGAAATGATGAAATTTTAAAGCTGTCATTGAATCAATGATTTAAAATTAATTATCGGCATTTTAAAGTCTATCAAAACTTAATTTTTTTTAAAATAAATTATGTGTGTAGTTTTAAAATATTTGCAATATACCGTATGTTTTAAATCTAATTATTTACTTGTAAAACTTTCAACATGTCTAGATGAATAAAAAGCACATTGAGTTTCAGAATCTTTTGAATTTTACTCCTAAACTAATTTGTTTTTCTGCATACGATGTAGACACTAAAATTTTAAATAATTATAGTTTTAATAATTTTTTAATAAAAAATTGTTTCAATTTATAAATTATATTTTGTATTTATATGCTAAATTGAAAATCTTGATTCTTAGTATTCTAGTTGTATTATTTTAAGTTTTATTATGTACATTTTGTTATATATGTTTTAAATTTGGATAATACAATTCATTTGACATATTATGCATATAGTGAAACATTTTATTCTTTTGAAATTCGACCCCGCTAGAAACTATGATATTAATAACACTAATCATAATAATAGTGTTATCTAGGATTTATCAAATTTTTGTTATTTTGTTTGGTTTTTAAAATAGAAAACGTGATTATATTATTATTTAAAAAAGTTTCATTACAATTTATTATATACACGTAAGAACGTTGAAATTCGACCCTGCTAAAAACTATGATATTAATAACACTAATCATAGTATTGAAGTTATCTAGGACTTATTAAATTTTTATTATTTTTTTGGTTTTTAAAATAGAAAATATGATTATATTCTTATTTAAAAAAATTATTACAATTTATTATATACACATAAGAAAGTTAAAAATGGATAACAAAGTCTATTTAATATAAATAATTATAATTTTTTGAAGGTAAATAAGATCTTAAAACTTTCCTTTTCGGTGAATTTTTCGTTTTTGTCAATTTTTCTTTTCAAATTTTTATTAATTTTTTTTAAAATTTGTAATTTTTAAGTAATTAAATTTCATTAAGGGCAATCATTTAATCAATCAGTCTAACTTTTAATCTGAACCATATTCATTTCGCAAATAATATATAAAATTTTAAAATTGATGTAAAACAATTCATTAAATAACACCACATTTAAACTTTATCATATCCAATAACACTTAATTTTTATAGAAAAATTCTAAAGAATGTCGAATTATGTTTAGTTTTTTTTAAAATTCACCATCCATTATAATTACATTATGATTTTACCGTTCGATAAGTTATATAATGGCAAATATGGGCAGACTCCAGATATGCTAAAAATGTTCGAAGTAAGGCGCAAGCTTGGAGGGAGGCCAATGTGATGGAAATTGTTCCTCGTCCGTCAGCAGTATTCTCTACTCCAATAGTCCAAGGTCTTCTTTATCAAATTGACGGATCTTGGAAATGTGATGTCTCATTCTCGGATCTTGGATGGTTCTCTTGTAATTTCATGACAAGTTATATGACGATCGGAGCAAAGGGTCAGCGCTGAAGCTAGTCTCTTTTACATACGAAGCTAGATGTACTCATGTGGGCAATAGAGTAGTTGTATATGTTGCAGGAAATGATAGTTACGTACCAAACAGATTCTACGAAGCTTCTGCTGATGTTGGTGAATTCAGAGAGTTTGTCAGCTTTTTTAACACAACTACCGGGAGATCAGAAGCTATCATCTTTTTTCACCTCGGTGGATTTCAAGAATTTACATCGATCACTGAATGGGAAGGTCGACGAGTTAGCACGTTGTGCAACATTGAAGTTATCTTTTTCTAACATTATTCGTCGGTCTGGATTACCAAACATTTTTAATTATTTAATGCTTTTGTTGAAAAAAAATTATACAAAGAAAGCCAATGCAGATGTTTTTTTAATGGGGCCTTTAAAAATTATATTCAACGATGAGGCCATTTTCTGGAGCCTATAACCTAATAAAAAAGTGTGATGAAAAAAATACCTAAGGATTGCATGAATAAAAAAATACATCTGAGATGGTCACACTAAGGCCATGATTAGTGGGTAGAACCATACTTGAATTCTTAAAAAATAAAAATATTATTATTATAATTATTATTATTATTATTTATTTTTTTATTTTTATTTGACAAAGAAAACAGAAAAAAAAAATGCAAGAGCCCGCTCTTAAAATAGAATCCCAATGTACCGGCTCTTACTCTCTCTCTTTTTGATTTTTTTTATTATTATCTTTTTTAAAAACCTGGTTAGGAAACTGCGATATTTTTGGTCAAAGGATATTATTTCCAGATTAATAAACCCCATCTTTTTCCTTGTTCCAACTTGCAAGAATTGCATGAATTTGTTACTAAAAGGAGTGCAATAACAAATATTTATTTTACTCATTCATTCCTGAAAATTCAATACTATGAATTAGGGAAATTATCACATTAATATTTCGGAGAGATAATAATGTACACAGTGGATTGGGCAATTTCCTTTGTAGGTTTATTTCTTAATTCATTGTAGTTGTAATACTATAAATCATGCCCTTCTGTTTGGTCTTTTCATAGATCAGAATAATATATATGGAAACAATATTGTTATGATTATTATGATAATCATAGATCACAGCACATAAAAGATCAAAGAAGTTCAAATGAAGAACTATTGTCACAATCAGAGTAATAAATTATAAAAATGCTACAATTGAATATTTTTGTCAACTACATGTATGTGACTTGAGCTTGAAGTAGTTATGAACCTACATATCCTAGTTAAAAAAAATGTTTTTATTTGATAATTTTTATCTACTATAATTCAATTTTAGACTAGGTATTCATTGAGGATAGTAATGAGTTTAGACCTTTTTTAACGTGTAACGTAAACTTTAATTAGGCAATGCTATTAACAGCCTCACTCTCCCCTTCCCTAAATTATTGTATTTGATTAGATAAATGGGCAAGTAATTCTAATGATTAGTATCATTAAAAAACAAAGAATAAATTAGTATTCACTAGCCATATTTGGGAAAAGATATAGAGCACCACACTCGAATCATATCCTTTTGGAATCTTGAGACCAAAAAAAGAAATCTTTTTGGAATCTTAGAAAAAACATGAGTTTTGCAAAGTTAAAATTACGCCGAAGATCCTAACAAAAAATAATATAACCTTTTGTTACAGAAAATTACGTCGAATATCCTATGGTTTAAGTTAAGGGTGCCAAAATAGATTATTTTTTATGGGTTCATCCAATCCAAACCAATCCATTAAGGTGTTGTTCGTTTTTTCATCCAGATACTGCATCTGGATGCAGATGTCGGATGATGTTCGTTTGCTATAAATTATAAGCATAATCTGGATGAAGTAATTGGATGCAAATCAAACTCATCCAAAAAATCTTGAGATTTTGGATGAGATTAATAGNAAAAATCTTGATATTTTGGATGAGATTAATAGTAGAGTTTAGATGAGTTTTGTTCATCCAAAAACTTGTAAATGTTCAAAATATTTTCTACATAAATAAAATCGTAAAAACCGAAAAAACCTAAAAAACCATGAAAACCGTAAAAACGGTAAAAACCGCAAAAACCGGAAAAACCGTAAAAATTGTAAAAAACCATAAAAACCGTAAAAACCGTAAAAGCCGCAAAAACCGCAAAAACCGCAAAACCCTTTAAAAACTGTAAAAACCGCAAAACCCGTAAAAATCGTAAAAACCGCAATAAAACGTAAAAACCGCAAAATCCGTAAAAACCGCAAAAACCGTAAAACCGTAAAAACCGCAAAACCGTAAAAACCGTAAAAACCGCAAAAATCGCAAAAACCGCGGAAACCGTAAAAACTGCAAAAAACCGTAAAAACTGCAAAAACTGTAAAAACTGCAAAAAACCGTAAAAACTGCCAATATATCAAAACTCGTAAAAGCGCCAATATCGCAAAAACCGTAAAACCGGAAAATCCGTAAAAATCGCAAAAACCGTGTTCTTTTTAGTCATTTTTCTATAAAATGCATCTGGATGATAATTGCAATTATGCAAACGAACATAACTTCATCCAGATGCAGTATCCAGATGCAAAAACTGAAAACAGAAACGAACATCATCTCGATACTGCATCCAAATACAACATCCAGATACTGCATCTGGATACTGCATCCAGATACAGAAACGAACAACACCTAACAAAATGGATTGATTATTATGATAAGAATTAATGAGTCAAATGGATTGATGGATTAAATACTTTGGACTGAAATGAATTGGATTAAAATGGTTTATGGATGCTAATGGTTTAACCAATTAATCTTTAATCTATCATCATCATCAATCATTATCATCATTACCTATCATTCAACTAATTTATTATCATGACCACTATATTACCATAAACATAAATTTGTTGATATTTCCGTCAAAAACGAAATTTCATCAATTTTTCGTCAGAAACGTAAATTTGTCTGTTTTTCCGCAAAAAACGTAAATATGCAATTTTTTCCGTCAAAAACGTAAATCCGCAAATTTTTCGTCAAAAATGTAAATCCGCAAAATTTCTCGCCAAAGAGTAATTCTGTCAATTTCCCGTCAAAAACGTAAATCTGCAAACTTTCTCACCAGAAACGTAAATTCGCAAAATTTCTCACAAAAAATGTAAATACGTTAATTTTCCCGCATAAAACGCAAATCCGCAAATTTTCCCACCAAAAATGTAAATCCGCAAAAAAATTTGCCAAAAACGTGAATCCGTCCATTTTCCGTCAAAAACGTAAATCCGTAAAATTTCCCGCCAAAAACGTAAATCCACAAATTTTCTCGTCAAAAATGTAAATACGCAAATTTTACCACCAAAAACGTAAATCCGCATAATTTATCGCCAAAAAACATAAATTCGTTTATTTTCCCGCAAATACGTAAAATTTCCCGCCAAAAACGTAAATCCGCAAAATTTCTTGCCAAAAACGTAAATCTGTCTATTTTTCCGCAAAAAATGTAAATCCGCAAATTATTCCGCTTAAAACCTAAATCCGAAAAAAATTTCACTAAAAATGATATTCCGTCGAATTTTCCGTCAAAAACGCATATCCGTAAATTTTAGTTTAAAACATTGTTCAAGAATGTTTATTACGATGATGATTATAGTAACCTTAATTGTAAATATGATAATATTGAAAATGATAAGTATTATTTATTATTCTAATTTTAAATAATTTTATTTTACACTATAACAAAAAAATGGATAAACCATTAAAATCATTATCCTTTTATTTTAATGATTATGGATAATTGGATTGATTCAAACCATTTACTAGTTGGGTTAGATTAACCCATGATCCATTTGCCTTCCAATAATTTTGGACATAGTGTGTTTTGGTTTGGTTTATTCATACTAGGAGAGAACCTGCGCAACGCGCGGATTTCTTATTGATATCCCAAATAAAATTATTGATATACAATATTTATTAGATTAATGATTTAACTATTAATACTCTCATGCGATTGATTTTTTTTATACATTGTTTTTTGAATATATATTTGCTCTCCGATGTTTTTTCATCAATCCAAACGTCAATATTTTAATAATTTTAGATTTTTGTTAATTTATCATAGTAAACATTTTTAAAATATCTTTCATTTATTTCATCTTCTATATCGTTTAGCTTTTCTATTTTCATCGTCTACTTCTCTTTATACGTGATAAATTTATTATCATCGATAACTTTTTAAATGTTATGACTTTTTAATTTAATTTTCCCAATCTTTTGATGTTATATCTTTTTCAGTTTGATATTTTGCTTGTTTTCTTTATTTACGTTGAGATTGATGAATCACTACTAACTCGGTGATGATAACTAAATCAAGAGGGGAAAAATTTTAATTGAAAATTTCAAACTTAATATTATTCAATATATTATTTTTATAAAAATTAATTTAGCTTTGTTTATTGTGCTTTAAAGGTTTTAGAAGGAAAAAATTATTAACTAATTTATATGTTTAATTAATTGACACATGTCAAACATTTATTTGCTCTTAAATGATGATGTGTTATTATGGGAGAGACTCTTTTATCTTTTATAGTATAGATAGATTGACACCTTTAATTTAAGTTAGACTCCTTTTAGAATATTTTAACTATACCGATAATATTAATCTAACTCTAGCTACATAAGACTAGACTACGGAGTTTCTTTACTAGTTTTCCGATTTCTTTTGTTCCTCGGATTCAAACGTTGTAATTGATAGGTTAATACATTTAGCGAGATTTTTTCTGTCTATTATTTCTTTTTTTGGTTGTTCTATTATGATGTGTCTTGCCACACCATTTCAAATTTGAGTAATAGAATGGCCATTTGTGTTAGGAAAAAAAAGCACTTATATAACTTTCTTGTCTTACGGACTTTTGAGACGAATTATAAGTTTTGATCCTCCAAATTTTAACAAGTGTGTATCTATAGATTATTTTGTTAGTCAAGGAAGACGGTGGACGGTGGCGATTATGGCTCGGACGGTGTGGCGTCTCGGACGGTGCCGTAATTGTTGAAGATGGTGACCATAGTTTTGTCAATCTTTGTGGTTCACCAAACTCACTCCATTGATCCATAAATACCCATCAAAGGGTGAGATGAGATTCTATCCCAAAATCATAAACTTCTAAGTGAAGAAGATCTTAAGAGAGAGAGAGAGAGAGAGAGAGAGAGAGAGAGAAACGTGAGAGAGGGGTGAAAAGAAACTTTTTTCTTTTCATTTATTAATTTCCTCCGTTTAACTTCTTCAGTATATTTTGGATCGGGTGTGAGAGAAAATTATTTAGAAAGTTTGGTTATTTCTTCGATTATAACGAGAGAATAATTAATTGTTTTCTTCGTCATAATTGAGAGGTTGTAATTCCGATTATTTTCCTTGGAATAAATTCTTATGCCTTGTCCGTGGTTTTTACCCTTTGGGGGGTTTTCCACGTAAATCTCGATGTTCACTCGTTATACTATTTCTCAAATTATTAGATGCGACCCTGCTCTTTTCGGTCTGATTTTTACAACAAGTGGAAATTTTCAAATCCCAACAATCCTTCTTCAAGTGACCCTTCTTGCTATAATGGTAGCATTTAAAAGTCTTCTTACTTCTTGACTTTGATCTACCATGTTTCTGACTCCCACTTGAGCCATGTACTATGTGTCCTTCATCGATGACTACTCTAGGAGATGTTGGGTGTATCTAATCAAGAGTAAGGGAGATGTGTTTTCAGTTTTCAAAGTTTTTAAAGCACGAGTGGAACTTGAATCTGAGAAGAAAGTCAAGTGTTTGAGGTCAGATAATGGAGGTGAGTACAATAGTGATGAATTCAGCAAATTCTGTGAAGAAGAAGGCATCAAAAGGCAGTTCACTACGTCATACACTCCTCAACAAAATGGAGTGGCAGAGCGGATGAACAAGACTCTGTTAGAAAGAACAAGAGTAATGTTGGGAGCTGCAAGCTTAGAAAAAAAATTATGGGCAAAAGTAGTCAACATCGCTTGTTATGTGATAAATCGGTCGCCATCAACTGCAATTGAGTTAAAACGTTGATGAAGATGTGGTCAGGAAAGTCGGTAGACTATTTCAAACTCCATATATTTGGGAGTCCAGTGTGCGTGATGTACAATATCCAAAACTAGATCCAAAGTCTAGAAAGGGCTTGTTCTTGGGATATGTTAATGGAGTGAAGGGGTATTGCCCGTGGGATCCCACTACCCACAAGGTTATAATCAGCAGGGATGTTATCTTCACAGAAGATAAAAAGATCGACGAAGAAAATAACAGTTCAAAAGAAATGTCAGAGACTGCAGCAGTACAAGTGGAAAAGGAGAATTCTTCTGAAGCAACACCAAAACACGAGGAAGCAGAACGTGCCAAGTTTGAAAAATAACTTGGTAAAGGAAAACGTGTAAGAATATTACCAACTTGTCACAAAGATTAAGATATGAGTTGCAATGTTGCATATTGTCTTCTAGCTGAAGAAGGAGAGCCATCAAATCTCCAAGAAGCACTAGCCAATTCAGATGTATCTCAGTGGATGGTAGCAATGCATGAAGGAATTGAAGTTCTACATAAAAAAAAAACTTGGGAGCTTGTACCATTACCACGCGGAAGAAAAGCCATTAGAAACAAATGGGTCTATAAGATCAAGTGAAACGGTGATGACTAAGTGGAGCGTTATCATGCTAGATTGGTGGTGAAAGGATATGCTCAGAAAGAAGGCATTGATTTCAATGAAATCTTTTCACCTGATGTTCGCCTTACAACAATTTGACTACTATTGGCAACTTGTGCTACATTTGACTTACATCTAGAGCAGTTAGATGTGAAGACAACTTTTCTTCATGGAGATCTTGAGGAAGAAATTTATATGCTCCAACCATAAGGTTTTGAAGCAAAAGAAAAGGAGAACTTGGTTTGCAGGTTAAACAAATCTCTATACGCCTAAAGCAGGCGTCAAGGTGTTGGTACAAAATATTTGATTCTTTCATTATGAGCCTTGGATACAACAGAATTAATGCAAATCTTTGTGCATATTTCAAGAGGTTTGGTGAAAGAGAGTTCGTTACTTTGTTGTTGTATGTAGACGACATGTTGATAGCAGCCTCCAATAATGATTGTATAAATGAATTGAAGGCACAATTGACTAGGGAGTTTGAGATGAAGGACTTGAGATCAGCAAACAAGATTCTAAGGATGAAAATTTACCGAGACATAAATAATAGGAAGATCTGGCTTTCACAGAAGAATTATTAGAAAAAAATCTTGCGGAGGTTCAACATGCAAGATTGTAAGCCAATCTCTACCCCACTTCCTATTAATTTCACGATATCCTCCAATATGAGTCCTAGCAGTGAAGAAGGAAAGATGGAAATGTCTCGAGTAACGTATGCATCAGCATTAGGAAGCTTAATGTTCGCAATGATTTGTGTACGACTAGACATTGCACAAGTAGTGGGAGTAGTAAGTAGGTACATGGTGAATCCTGGTAAAGAGCATTGGAATGCGGTAAAGAGGATCTTGAGATACACTAAAGTGACCTCGGGTGTTGCATTATGTTATGGAGGATCAGACTTTGTTGTCAGCGGCTATGTTGATTCAGATTATGCAGGTGATCTGGATAAAAGCAAATCCACAACTGGATATGTGTTTGCACTTGCTAGCGGAGCTGTAAGTTGGATTTCAAAATTGCAGTCAGTTGTGGCTACGTCAACAACAGAAGCATAATATATGGTAGCTACACAAGCTAGTAAAGAAAAGATGTGGTTAAATATGGTAATGGAGGAACTCAGGCACAAACAAGAGAAAATTTCTCTTTTCTGTGACAGTCATAGTGTCGTGCATCTAGCAAGTAATCCAGCCTTTCATTCAAAAACCAAGCATACACGAGTCCAGTATCACTTCGTTCCTGAGAAAGTGGAAAAGGGCACTATGGATATGCAGAAGATTCATACAAAGAAAGCGTAACACATTTTATGACAAAGGCAGTCAACACTAACAAGTTTATTTGGTATTGATCCTCTTGTGGCCTAAAAGAAACGTAAGCAACATGGAATGACAAGGTAGAAAGAATGGTGTAAAGATCCGATTGATCCTAAATCAAATCTTCAAATGGGAGATTGTTAGTTAAGGAAGATGGTGGACGGTGGCGATTACCGCTCGGATGATGCCGTAATTGTTGAAGACCGTGGCCATAGTTTTGTCAATCTGTGTGGCTCACCAAACTCACTCTATTGATCTATAAATACCCATCAAAGGGTGAGATGAAATTCTATCTCAAAATCATAAACTTCTAAGTGAAGAAGAAGATCGTAAGCGAGAGAGAGAGTGAGAGAGAAACTTGAGAGAGGGATGCAAAAAACTTTTTTCTTTACATTTTTAACTTTCTCCGTTTAACTTCTTCAGTATATTTGGGATCGGGTGTGAGAGAAAATTATTTAGAGAGTTAAGTTATTTCTACGATTATAAGGAGAGAATAATTAATTGTTTTTTCCGTCATAATTGAGAGGTTGTAACTCCTATTATTCTCCTCTGAATAAATTATTCTGCCTTGTCTGTGGTTTTTACTCTTTGGGAGTTTTCCACGTAAAACTCGGTGTTCACTCGTAACACTATTTCTCAAATTATTAGTTGCGACCTTGTTCTTTCCGGTCCGATATTTACAACATATTTGACATCCAAAAATTGATATATATATATATATATATACACACACAACATTTGATCCAAGACTATATTTTGTTTGTTGAAATAGATTAAGAGAAATAAATAAAGAGAAGAATAAAGGAATATAGTGTGGGCAAAAGAGTGAAATGGACACGAGAGGTTGGCAATGAAAGGCTTTCTCTTCTCCGTAAAGATTCGGTAGTCACATTATTTTCCGGAGATTCTCCACTCTCTCTATAAATTTACAGAGCCATAAGTTTGTTTGATCACAAAACAGAGCAACTACAACGCATACCAAGAACTCAAAACAACATTCAAGCTTTTTCAAATATCTCAAATCATGTCGGACAAATGTGGAAGCTGCGACTGTGCTGACAAGACCCAGTGCGTGTAAGTGTCTGTCCTCTGTTTCTTTTTCAAGAAAGTTCTGAATATTTTGTTGGGCTAATGGAAAAATCTAAACTTTCTCCTATACGAACAGATTAAAATCTCTGTTTCAGACTCGTTGTGTTATAGATTTTGTAAGCTATAAACCTCTGTTTTTGATTCATTATGTGATTGACTTTGTTGGCTGAAAGAGTAACATTTCAAAACCTCTCTGGTTTCTTACATCTTGATGCATGATTGATGTCTAAAGCTATAATCTTTGTCCTCTGTTTTCTTATGTTACTCTATAACCGATCTAACCTATACTTTCTCTTTCCGTAACTGCAGGAAGAAGGGAACCAACTACAGCTTTGACATCGTCGAGACTCAGGGGAGGTAAGGGTGATGGTAACAAGATGATGATGATGATGATGATGTAATGATTGATTTGTTTTTTGCAGCTATAAGGAGTCCATGGTCATGGACGTTGGTGCAGAGGAGAACAATGGAGGTTGCCAATGCAAATGTGGCTCTGCTTGTAGCTGTGTCAATTGCACTTGCTGCCCAAACTAAAATCATCCATAAAAATCACTTAAAGATGTAATATGAATAAAAAAAAAGTTGATATTAGCTCATCTACGAGCTCTTGTGGACTCTCTACTATGATTGTGATGTAATGGGTTATGATGCCCTTTTAATACTCTAATACATCATTATTATCTATCAGTAACACATCTCCTTTTTTTCTCTATAAAACTAACACCGAGAAGGGTTGCAAGATAATTAAAATTTTGGACTTTTTTTTGTTGTATCCAAATACAAATCCTCATGAAGAATCATTCTCTTGTTTATTTGCCTAACCACTTTCAGGACTATGGAGAAAAATTGAAACCTTTTAAGTTGAGTCACATTTCTTGATGATGCACTCATCTCTAAGAGCACGTTCAACTGGGTATCTTAAGCCCGTATTTAACGTTAATATGCAAATAAAAAATGAAAAAAGAACAAAACACGAAGGCACGTTTCTTATTTAGGAGCGTGAAGATATGGTTCTTAAGCGGCACGTGTCACACAATTATTGGTTTGGGCAACGGTGGAGACGCGTTTCGTTCCATCTTCTTTCTTTATCTCTTTCATTTATTTTTTTTAATATATATTAATTTTTTATTTCTAAGAACCCTAAATTAAGAGACTAGCATTGTAACACATTAAATGGTGATGTCTCTTAACTAAGTCTCTTAGCCCACAATTACTATTAAAAATTAATTAAAGTACCCGTAATGGGTCTTAGAGTTAATCTTGCTCTAAACTTCTTGGTATAAGGGCAAGCAGTAAGCACAACATATCTTCTGTTGTGTACATTGACTCAAAACAACTAAAAACAACATTTCAAAGAATGAAAAAAAAACACACAATCGGCAAAACAATAACGCACGGTAAACAAACAAAAACCGATCCAACAACTCTTGAAGAAAAAGAGATACGAGCCATGATCAGAAGAATCAACTCCATATATATTGATAGTCCATATATTTTGAGGTGGAATGTGGACAGGGACCGTGAATGGAGAATTTACACCATTGATGGAGCAATCATCCAGCTTGAAAATTGCGGATTCGTCGACATTCAAGATTTTGACAGTGTTACGATGGATGCCAGGAAATGAGCTAGCAGGTATCTCCAATGTCTCGAGTGTAATGTCATTACAAATGTCTATATACTTGAAAACCTAATTGTATGACTTTTTAAATTCACTAGGCTTGTTGGACGTTTATTGGACTTGTTATCTTTGCTCTAATATACTCTCCAGCAAAATTGGATTGGGTGAAACATTTTTTTTTATGAGTGCATATGTTTGATTTTGGAAGGAGCATATGTTATTTTTAAGATTAGGAACTAGACTGATTTTGTATATTTATATCTAGTGAATTACTTTCGGATGAGTAGTATGATCATTTCATTTGAGTCAAAAACTCACCATGCCATAGTTTCAATAAGAACTAGTGTTGATCCGCCCTGTGCGCGGAGTAATCTATTATATTAAGATAAATTAATTTTTATTTGAAATTAATACTAAAATTCTGTCTACATTTAATTTGAAATAAATATTTGCAAATCCCGTCAACATTTAAGTAGATATTATGTGTATCAAATATATGTTTAGATATATGTAGTTTTTTTTACTTATTAAATATCTAATGATTGGTATAACTATAACTCTTTTTAAGTAGATTTTTTAGTGTCTCTGTTTTAATAGAATAGATTTATATTGGCATATGTTTAACAAAAAGAAAATATAATGGCATATTCTCAAATCGAGCTGATCTTTTATATAATTTAAATGCAGTATGAGCGCTAACTAATAATAATCAAATATAATACTTATTTTACACCCAAAAATAATATATATACCATCAGTCCTATTATATAATATTTTTTAGAAGGATTTTTTGTTCCATTTTTTCGATTTTTTCAAGTTTTTATGCATAATTTATTGTGGTATTTTATGACTCTAAATATTTTGTAGTCTCCTCTTTTATTGTTTGGATTGTTTATATATATAAATAATATCTTTTGATAAAAAAGAGTTTATAATTTTCATCATTTTATTTAAAAAATTTTATATATTGGAACAGAAGGAGAAAATAATTAAATTTATAATTATAACGGAGTAACGCTTGTGTTTACATTTTACATAAACATATTCAAAGATATATAACCATGTTGTATACGTAATGTATGGGTATACAATGAAATCTTTAATTGTTAAGTTTCTTAAAAATAATACAAACTTAACTAAACCCATATATAAATTTCTGACCAAAAAAAAAAACTAAACACTTCCATGTTTTATGTTTTCATATTCTCAAAAATTACGCGTAACCGCAATATCCATACTCACATTTAACCCCGGACTTACATTTTTTGTTGCATTTACCACAATGGTTAGGGTTAAACCCAACGTAGGTGCATATGCCTCCGCAACATCTTTGTCCAAATCTGCATTTGTGACTGCACTGTCCACAATTATTCATGTCTCCTAAGACATTCCTACAATGCTTCTTGCAGCAATACAACAAACTCTTTCCCTTGACCGCCTTTACCCCATTGCAAATGTTGTAACCCGCGACATGACATCTCATCCCTTTTCTGATCTTTTTGTGGTGGGAAGCTAGATGTCTGGTTTTGGATGATATTGCTCCATTCGAAAGTATTGTAGGGATTTCGTCAATAATGAAGAACTCTAGGTCTTCTTCATTGGTAACTTCGTCTTCGGCTAAAAACAAATGAGGACTAGACGTTGCGGTTATGAGAAAATAGAGGAATAAGAAGATGAGTGACATGAGTTTAGCGTACGAATTAGGAATCTTAATGATCATATTTTGTTTAAGATAAAGAGATTGTTAAGTAACTAACGAACAAAAGAAGCAAAAGGAAAAGGGGAACTAAAGGGAAGTTGTCAGATTGGTATTTATATTGTGAGAAGAGGTTTTTCATAAATTCTAGATTCAAAGTATAGGTTTTAAACAGTTCAAAAGATTATTAATACCTTAAAATTAGGCAAAAACAAGTTTTTGCTGCCTGATTGTAACGGAAGGGGAAAAAGGGAGATCAAGTGCAATTATCATTGCGATACAATCGTTATCAATACATTTTTTTGTAGTTGTCATATTGAGCAAACTGTTATAAAAAATAGCTTCACGTTTGTTTTGTTAGATTAGTGAGATTATGAGATTGAGAATGAAGAATATTGAGAAAGAGAGAGAGAAGATTAAGAACAAAGAAGACTTTCATTCCATGATAATACAGAGTGTTACAATGAGTAGTTCTTATTAGACCACACAAAAAAAGCCCATCAAGCCCATATCATCTAGCATATGTAATTAGGGTTCATGAC
>OVAN01008696.1:219-17843 GCA_900406275.1 Anastatica hierochuntica | reverse complement strand
GAGTCCGTGAACCACATAACATTGACAGTGAGAATTTCAGTTCCCACAAATATGTTAAGGGCTCCAAAACAAATCCCACCAATAATGATGCCCTTAGGGTCCTCACTTGTAGGAACCAATACTCTCATGTTTTTAATTTCCGTCATTATATGTTGGAATTTGCACCAATTTTCTTTTCTCTGTGACCTATTTTTCAGTTTTAAAGTGATCAAAAGAAATGCATCTTGTGTTGCCACGTCTTAAAATTATATCTACCAACATTATTCGGCATAAGTAATGTGTTTATAGCGCAACTGGTAAAAGGCAGGGTACATAACTTACGGCTTACACATTATGTGGATGCGGTCTTACGATGGGCCACAAGTTATGAAGATACTCAGTTTGCCTTCATATACAGAGAGGCCAACCGGTGCGCAGATACACTTTCTAGACAAATTACTTTGAGTCCTAGAGATTGAGTTTTATATGACTGTGTTCCAAATTTCTTGTATGAATCTGTCAATGCTGACATTGAATCTATCATCTAATAAAGCTTTCGTTAGTCGAAACAAAAAAATTTTTAATGTGTTTATAGCGCTACATACAGTCGAGACTTTAGATGCAGATGGTCTAAATGGAAGACCACTCTCATTATGGAGCGTCGATTCATTGGTATTTTACATCCCATCATATACGCCTCCACTGACGATCACGTATTCAGTTTCTTTCACCATTTTTCTATTCACAAATAAAACAAACGAGAATCAATATGATTTAATAATAATCGGATGATCAAAGCGTTAGCAAGAATCACATAATAAGGTATTATGCAAAATCACTTTGTATCGTTTCCAGAACCGTGTTAAGCTTCCAAGGATGTTACCAGAAGATGTTCTCAAATAGCTTCTCATATTGTTAAGATCTTTTAGAGACATGTTTCGCAAAACTTTTCTTAAGGCCTTCGTAGAAATTGTTCGCGAATTTAACTCATGCTGTTATGATTGATTCAAGAAAGTTAATGCAGAAGCATTTGAAAAATGTTTGCATTAAAACAAATAAAACTCATTTTAGAAATCAATTTTCAAAATTTTTCGCAATTGACAAACCGATTCAAGTGATTAGGAGGAAGAAAATTTAATGAATTAAGATTGCAGAATAGTGAAAATTTGAATAGAAAGTTGCAATAAAAAGAGCGAGTAAACGATTTTTAAAAACCTGAGTATACTTAAAACGATTAAAGAAAGACCGATTACATTGATGCGAGAATGATCTCTATTCATGAAATATTTCGCGGTGCGGCGATCTTCGAGATTCTGAAACTCAGGATAGAACCATGTTGAGCTTATGATCGCATCATCATTGAATCTACGAACTTAGAAAACTACGATATAATCTCGAGACTTACTTTTAAGAAAAAGAAGAGGAGAAATTGCTTGTAAATGTATTCATTGGACTTAGCCCAAAAGAACAACTTTGTGGGTCTGAAATCGACATTATTCAAAACCCAAATCTCATTTCTCATTCATTTCTAAATAATATTTACCATACACATTTTGGTCTAATAGTCTAAATTTGATTATGAAAATAATTGATTCCAACATTTCGCAATCATTTACAACACAATATTTGAGCACATACATCTTAGGCCATGAGTCCAAACGTCAATTGCAAATATTGTTCCAGCAGAAGTAACTTTAAAGGTTGGTAGAGGCCAAAATAAGTAAGTATAGAACAATAAATAAATGTAAAACTTACCTATAGGAACTCCAAGGAATCTATAATGGATGTATAAAGGGAAATCTTTTAATCTCCCTATACTGTCGTCGAACTAACATATGGTCAAACTGAAAGCTCAGTTTTAAATGTAAATAATAATGAGGAGGGTTCGTGGCCTAGTGGCTGAGCGCCTTCTCACCAAACCCGAAGGTCGCGAGTTCGAACAATAACTTCGATTATACTATTTAAGCTTTTCGGTCTACACCAGTTTGATTTCGTACCCACTGGCCCCTTGATGAAAGAGATTCCATTTACTAGCTTTTTATGTAAGGTATCATATTATAATGGTGTCTTTTTTGTTGAGGACATTGGCATTTGTGGCTTACTACGAGAACATATTTCTTGTCATGGTTAACTGAAAAGAGAAAATAAAGACGGTCATATCTGTTCTGTAGAGGCTTCTTGAATGAATAGTATGAAGTCAGCTGAGGTATACAAGGACTGTTGAAGCAGAGTCCATGAAGTACGGTTATGAATCTTAAATCGGTATGAGCCTGATAAGCCTGAGCTCGGCACTATTGTGCCAGCCCAGCAAAAAGACTGATGGGCCCTAATCAGAAGAAAGTCAGAGCCCATTATGAATAAAACAAAAATCTGACTAATTGTCAGGTTTAGCGGCCCAAGACCTCGGCCCGATTCTGAACCGAGAAGTGGCCGACAACATTTAATGAGGAGAGCGATGAACGAGTCTCTCAGCATTTAATGCAACACACTTCCTCAGCTCCAACCATTTCAAAGAAGACACGTGTGATAAATGCAATGGCCTCGGCACCACTCACAGCCGATGCATGCGAAGAGAAGACATGAAGGAAGCTGGCAACGACACGTGGATTCCACCTCGGTTGAAGATCATAATTATTTCGGGTTACTGTAGATTCTAAACCTCTATAAATAGAGAGTTAAGCTCATTAAGTAGGGGGAGCTGAAAATTAAGAGAGAAAAAGTCGACATCAATATATTCTAGAAAGATAAACATTCTTGTAACAACATCATATCAATAACATCTTTTGAATCCTCGGTTTCAAAACTAAAGAACCGATTATCTTTCATTAATCATCTTCTTGTGAAAACTCTGACCTCGGCTGAGCGGAACTAAACCGAGTTCAAATAAAAAATTGAGTTAGATATTACAATAAAAAATTCTAAGTGCTTAAGTTGGTCAAGGGATTCAAAAGTCAAAGAGAATTGATCCTCGGTTCATCAGTTGGCGCCATCTGTGGGGACTAGAGTGATCACAGAGTAACAGAAGATAGATTTGTGAAGTCGGAATCGATAGAATGGATACATCGATGAACGTCACAAGTGATATGATTGCATCTGGAAGTGGAGAGAGGAGCTCGGCTGAGGCATGCATTGGAGTAATTCCCTCTGCTGGTGTTCCAACTTCGGTATTGAACGAAGACGATCCGCAAGCAGCACGTGAGCCAGCAGCAAGTCTTCTAGGAACTTTACCAGCTTCTGGGATGCTCGGCCTGAAAGCAACCCTTCAAGCGATGATGGGCCGAATTGAACAAATAGCTCAGCAAACCAACGCTCGGTTCGAAGCCCTGTCGGTCCCGACAAGAATCATGGATTCACCACCTCAGGTTTAAGATGGACAGCCTCGACAATCAGAGCAGTTCATGAACCACCTTCATCATAACCTATTTAGGACACTGTCAGCCTCTCAAGATCTTATTGTCAACCACAATGTCCAAATCCAAAATTAGCCAAGCAACCCCGAGCTGCCACCACCGATGGTTTCTCAGCAACAGAATGTGGAAGATAGCAGGGACAGAGAAATTGAATTGCTGAAAATCAGATTACAAGAAATGAGTTCCACAATGCACAAAGCAATCAGCGCAGCCCCAAAAAATAGACCGAGTTCTACATGAAACACAAAGTGACCCATTCACTGCTCGAGTTAGGAAATTCCCACTCCGACATCTCGGCAAGCTTGCTCTTCCTAAATTTGGTGGAATGTCCGATCTGAGCCAGTTTCTAACAGCCTTTGACATCGCTATGAGAAGGGGGAGATTGACTCCCGAAAAGTTCGATGCAGGACATTGTCAGCTCTTTGTTGAGAATCTAGAAGGAGAAGCTTTACAGTGGTTCTCAGGTTTGAAGCCGAACTCAATCGATAGCTACCAACAACTTTCGACCACATTCCTCAAACATTATTCGATGTTCAACAAGCAAAGAGCTTCAGAAGCTGATCTTTGGACGTTATCCGAGGAGCCAAAAGAACCCTTGAGGAAATTCATTGAACGCTTTAAAAAGGTGGCTTCCAGGATTGCCATATCCGACGAAGTAGCTCTTCCAACACTTCATAATGCCCTCTGGTATAAATCAAGCTTCAGGGATGATTTAAAAATCAATAAACCCCAAACACTAGAAGATACTCTGCACCGAGCTACATTGTTTATCGAAGTCGAAGAAGAAAAGTTAGTCATGACCAAGAAGCATTCCCCAGCAAAACAACAAGCTCTAAAGGAAAAAGAGAAAGTAAAAGACAAAGAAGAATATGTTGAACCTCGGAAACATTATGACAAAGAGTATGTTGACAAGAAGACACGAGGAGAATACGTTAAGAAGGCTTCAAACTATTATGTATCTCAGCCGAAGTCTAAATAATTATCGTAGAACAAGATGATCCGAGGGCAGGAGCGAGATTCTGACAAATATTGACAATATCACCATCAACCTGGTCATGCAACTGAAGAATGCATGCACCTTACAAAGTTGTTGATGACAAAGTTTCAAAAAGGAGAAATTGATGTGCCAACAAGGGAAGGAAACTCGAGGATAAAAAGAATATTAAAGGGGGTTTTGAACAAAGAAACAACCAAGTACAACAAAATTTCCAACATCAGAATTCGAGGATGCACCAGAACTGACCGGATGCGGCAGTTGAGCTAAAAAGAGACCGAGTATACAATGAAGATGAGATTCCGCCAACACCGAGAAAAAGAATCAACATGATAATGGGAGGCTTAAAAGATTGTTCGGATTCAGTTCGGTCAATAAAGGAAGGAGAACGCCGAGTTGTCAGCGCTAATAAGTGAAGCAGTATATTGAAGACAACCAGAAAGCCAGCGATATGCTGATTAATTTCACGGAAGCAGATGCTTACGGGGTTGATATGCCACATAATGATTCATTGGTTATCGAGTTAATGGTAGCAGGTTGCGAGATGACACGAATTCTTATCGACACTGGAAGCACGGTGAATATCATCTTTAAAGAAACATTGCGGAAGATGGAGCTAACCGGCTATATAGTCAAACCGAGTTCAGAACCATTAATCGGCTTTAATGGACAATCAGAATATACATCCGGGTCAATCAAACTTCCAGTTTACGTCAGCAGAGTAACAAAGATTGTTAAATTCCTCGTCATCGATAGGCCGACCATTTACAACATCATTCTCGGTACATCGTGGCTTCATGCAATGAAAGCAATACCATCATCTTATCATCAATGCTTGAAATTTCCGACTAAGTACGGAGTCTTCACAGTAAGAGGAGATCATAAAGAGTCTCGATCGTGCTTCATTGCTGAGCATAAGTTAAGAAGAGCAGCCCAAGCTTGTCTAGTAGCGCGTCGGTCATAGAAGAGATCTCGAGCAACACAGATGCACCGAACAAAGAAGCAGTCCTAATGATAAATATTGATCTGACAGACCCGACAAGATCCGTTGGAATTGGAGCCGAATTGCCAGATCATCTGAAAGGAGAAATAATCAATTTTTTGAAAAGCAAAGTCACAACCTTCGCATGGTCAATTTCAGATATGTCAGGGATTGGCCCAAATTTCGCTTGCTATGAGCCAAATATCGACTCGACTTTCAAACCAATAAAGTAGAAGCGTATGAAACTCGGTCCCGAAAGGACAAAGGCGGTGAATGATGAGATTGACCGTTTGACAAAGGCTAAATCAGTGCTTGAGGTGAAATATCCAGATTGATTATCTAACCCGATTGTAGTAAAGAAAAAGAATGGGAAATGGAGAGTCTGCGTAGACTTCACGGACCTAAACAAAGCTTGCCCAAAGACAGCTATCCTCTGCCTAATATCGATCGACTTGTAGAAGCAACGATCGGGAACGAACTTTTATCTTTCATGGATGCGTTTTCAGGATACAATCAAATTATGATGCATCCAGACGATCAAGAGAAAACAGTCTTCATCACCGACCGTGGCTTATACTGTTATCGAGTCATGCCATTCGGACTAAAGAATGTCGGGGCTACATATCAACGCCTCGTAAACAAGATGTTCGTCGATCAGTTGGGAGATACGATGGAAGTTTATATTGATGATATGCTGGTAAAGTCACTCAAGGCACAAGATCATGTTACATATCTGCGAGCATGCTTCCAAGTCCTTTACAAATACAACATGAAGCTGAACCCGACGAAGTGTACTTTCGGGGGTAACATCAGGGGAATTTCTCGGCTATCTGGTTACAAAAAGAGGAATTGAGGCTAACCTAAAGCAAATCTGGGCAATTGAAACTCTACTTTCTCCTCAAAATTCAAAAGAAGTTCAACGGTTAACTGGTCGGATTGTTGCTTTAAACCGATTTAAGGAGAGATCCTCTACTTATACATTGTCGTTTCAGCCCATGCAGTAAGCAGTGTATTGATCAGAGAAGACCGAGGTGATCAGAGACCAGTCTTCTACACCAGCAAATCCTTGAATGGAGTAGAGACTCGGTATCCGGCACTTGAAAAGTTAGCTTTGGCCCTAGTCACGTCGGTTAGAAAACTACACCCCTACTTTCAGTCGCATGCAATCGTGGTTTTTACAAATCAACCTCTCAAGACCATCCTCCATAGCCCAAGTTTGTTAGGTTGACTAGCCAAGTGGGCGGTTGAATTGAGCGAGTATGATATCGAATACCGATGTCGAACAAGTGCAAAGTCACAAGTGTTAGTCGACTTCCTGATAGAACTTCCAGCCGAGCTGACGAATGACAATCCAAACAATAATCAATGGTCACTATATGTTGATGGGTCGGCCTCAAAGCATGGTTCTGGAATCGGCATTTGCCTAATTACTCCAGATAATGAACTTTTAGAGAAGTCTTTTCGTCTGAACTTCCCGGCATCAAACAAAGAAACCGAGTATGAAGCTTTGTTAGCAGGTTTAAGATTGGCTAAAGTAATGGGAGCGGAGCAAATTTAGGCATATTGTGATTCTCAGTTGGTAACAAGTCAATTAAACAGGGAGTATGAAGCGCGAAATGAAAGAATGGAAGCATGTCTCAAGTTGGTTCAAGATCTTGTTAAGGAATTCAAATCCTTTTCGTTGACAAAAATACCACGGTCAGATAATTCATCTGCTGATGCCTTAGCTGCACTAGCTTCAACTTCAGACCCAACGGTCCGACGAATGATACCAGTTGAAAGTATAGATCAGTCAGGCATCGAGCTTCCGAAAGTAGAGTGTATGTTTGTTGACACAGTCGATGAAGAAGATGTCGTAGAACCAGATCAAGCGGAACCATCAGTCTTGGAACTTGCAGAAACAGACTGGAGAGAGGAGATCATCAAATACTTAGAAGATGGGGATCTACCAACGTGTAAGTGGGCAACTCGGCATTTGAAGGCTAGAAGTGCACAATACTGCATGATGGATGGGCACTTATTTCGAAAAAGCTTTTCCAGACCACTTCTCGCATGTGCTGGAAAAGACAAAGCTTGGAAATACATGAAGGAGCAGCCGGGAATCATTCAGGTGGTCGAGCTCTAGTTCACAAGGTTCGCAGTCAAGGTTTTTACTGGCCAACGATGGTTGCAGATTGTGAGAAGCACGTTGCAAAATGTGAAAAATGCCAAAGGCATGGACCAATGATAAATTCCTCAACCGATTACATGTCACTCATGGCAACCCCATATCCATTTATGAGGTGGGCGATAGACATTATAGGACCTCTACCACGCTCTCGACAAAAGGAGTATATTCTGGTTCTAACCGACTACTTCAGTAAATGGGTTGAAGCAAAGGCATACAAAAGAGTAACAGCCGACAATGTGCAGAAGTTCGTTTGGAAGAATATCATTTGCCGGCATGGGCTTCCGTATGAAATTATTACCGACAACGGATCTCAGTTTACATCAGCCAAGTTTGAGAACTTCTGTGCGAGATGGAAAATCAGGCTCAACAAGTCAACACCGAGATACCCTCAGGGAAATGGCCAAGCTGAAGAAACAAACAAAAGAATTCTGGATGGGCTTAAGAAAAGATTGGAAGCAAAAAAGGGTCTATGGGCCGACGAGTTAGATGGGGTTGTATGGTCACATCGAACGACTTCACGAACCGCAACCGGGCAAACTCCTTTCTCTTTGGCTCATGGTATGGAAGCAATGGCGCTAGCCGAGGTGTCAATCCCAAGCCTCCGACGATCAATCTTGGCACTTAACGAGAATTTGAATAAAGAAATGATGAGAGAACATCTTGACCGAGCTGAGGAAATCCGAGATCAGGCACTTCTTCGAGTTCAAAATTATCAACGCTAAGCTGCAAAGTATTATAATTCGAAGGTTAGAGGTCGGCGTTTTGCGGAAGGAGATTTGGTGCTAAGGAAGGATTTCGAGAATACGGCGGAGCGACCGATCACTAAGTTAGGAGCGAATTGGGAAGGACCTTACATCATTTCTAAAGTCGTAAAGACGGACGTCTACGAACTACTGCAAATGAATGGCGAAAAGGTGCTACACTCGTGGAACGCTATCAATCTCAAACGATATTACTTGACTTCACCGGAGAACCAGCCTCAGTATCAAAGCAGAGCCATATATATATATATATATATATAAATATATATATATATATATATAAGTATGTCTTATTTTGTAATTCAACTACGAATGGCTTGATTCCTATCGAGGATACGTAGGCAGCCTCACCGAGGTCCAGCTGTACTTATATAAAAAATATATTTAACTTATGATCTTTCAAAAGACTAAGTAAAAAAGAAACGGGATGATAAACTTTCTTTCTTTAAACATGCTCCGTGAGAGCTAAACTGATTTTGGTAATATCAAACTCAGAAGATGGCCCAACTGATCCATCCTTAAGTCGAGGTCTTCCTCGCAATACCTGTTTCTCATAAACAGATGGATTGATCATCCAAATGACTGACTTGTTTCTTTAGCTTTATTGCAAAAGTAATTGGAAGTCTTAGTGGTCCAATTGATTCCATTAAAGCCGAGTCTGTTCTCGCAAATAAACCGAGTTCTTCAACTCGTGCCCTGCCTTCTATGAGTTTGAAAAATAAGAACTTAAGATATTAACTAAGGCTGAGTATAATGGAAAGTCGATTCATTAGAAGAAAATATTGTTCCAAGGTCGGGCCACTTACAGCCTCGGCCAAAAAAGAGATAATAATTTTACAAAAATCTACAAAAAAGCTATCAGGAAAAAGCTAGGATTAAGCTTCTTGAATATTGGAGGCAGTCGACTTCAACCCAGCAGTCTCA
Organism: Anastatica hierochuntica; assembly: GCA_900406275.1. NCBI lineage: Eukaryota > Viridiplantae > Streptophyta > Magnoliopsida > Brassicales > Brassicaceae > Anastatica > Anastatica hierochuntica. The sequence goes on along the minus strand of OVAN01008696.1, from coordinate 8,623 downwards.
GTCAGAGAGAGTGATCCCCGGTTTCTCCCATATTGACCGAGGAGAGCGTCTTCAGAAAGCCGATGGATGTCGAGGTTTTCATCATTGAGTTCCACTATCTCCATTTTCCTGACGACATCCTTCTGAGTAGCCAAGTTCTCAGAAACTTCAGCTTCGAATTTGGCCAAGAGGAACTTCTGATCCTCGATAACTTTAACTTCATCTCTGAAGCGTTTGGCTTTCTGAAGAGAAGCTTCATACAGAGCAAAAAGCACTGCAAGCACCTTCTTGCGCTCGTTGGCAACTTCCCGTTCTCGACTTTTTCGAAGCCTTTCTTGCTGCCCGGCCAACCTGTTCACTAGGTCTTCCTTCTCGAGAGCCCAAGTCTTTTGGGCTAGCTCAAAATCCTTCTTTTCCTCAGCCCTATATTGCCGAGCCTCAATCAGCTGCTGCTCAGTCTCGGCAGCTTCCTCCCTCAGCTTCTGGGATTTTTCTCTTTCAGCTTAACCGCTGCCTTCACCCTCTTCTCGGCTTCCTGTTCAAAGAATTGCACCCTCGATTTGAGCTTCGTGACAAGGGTGTCGTAAGCCTCGACAACCTTGTTTGTGAGGTCCCCAACCTAGAAGGGGAAAAGCATAAAAATCAGCAAAAGAAATAGGTAGAGAAGGGGATAAGTGTTAAATAAAAAAGGGAAAAAGCTGAACCTCAGCAAAGGATTTTGACATATCTTTGAAAAGATTAGAGAAGTGAAGCTTTTCAACCGGAGTTACAGGAGACTCCAAAGAATGAATTTGCCTAAAGAGAGAGGCACATTTGGAAGTATCCTCCATTAACCGAGGACCCTTCAGTTTGGGCTGAACCTTCTTGGGAGGAAGTAACTTTTTTGGGTCCTCGGTACTCTGGACTTTCTTTTTCTTCTTTTCTTTGTTGCCGTCACCAGCAGCATCACTAGCAGCAGCCCTCTTCCTTTGGCGTTGAGCCATAGTCTCCTCGTCAGAAGGCAAGCTATCCTTGCCTTGAACCGACGGTGCAGTCTCAACCAGAGCCAGCTTCTCCTCGGTCCAGTTAAGACTTTTGTGATCAACCTTGGTAGCCTGTCGAGAAGGAGCCCCAACTGGGATCATAGAAAGAGGATCGACCGAGATAATCGGAGCTCTTGAAGAAGATTTGGAGGAAACCTTCTCGGAAGCAACATCTGAGGTCTTAGCCAGAAGGGCTTGCTTTTCAACCACGGGTTGTTTGGAAGTTTGACCCACAGAATGGTCAACAGGGTCACCGGGAACCTTCTTCGGGTTCTCTTCTTTCTTTCTTAACTTTCGAGGAAACTTTGGGAGCACAGTTGAAACTTTACCCATTTTTGCTCTCGGTATATCAGGAGAATCTAAAAAAAATAAAAGGAAGAAAGAGTTGTGATTAGAAAGGAATCGAGGAAACAAAGTAAAGGGTAAACAAAACTGATTACCGTCAGAAATTCGATTAAGGGCTATTGCGAGTCTCCTGGTGTGAATCTCGGGCCAATTCTGGATACCGAGCAGCTATATGCGTTCAATATTGATGGCAAATTCACGAGGAGGGGCGCGTAATTGAAAGATTTTCACTGCAAAAATAAATCAACAAACAAAAATGTTAGCAAAGAAAATTTTCTTTTCTAAGAAAAAAATTGCTCCGTAATGGCTACCAGGATTCTGATTCCAAAGAGCTCGGATTCTCATTTACGAATCAACAACCGAGACCTCATTCACTTTCAAATAAAAGTAATGAGTATGTCAATTTTGTGTCTTGGAAGTCTCCCCGGTGATTACTTTCCTCTTAAAATTGGCGTAAAAAATGCCGACTAAAGTGGAGTTACTCCCGATACGAAAAAATTCATCAAAACGTTTTCGATCAACATTGATGTCGAGCTCAGATCCCATGACAAAAATGCTGACCATATTGCAAACGGCCGAGACGGACAGCTAACTAGGAGCAATACTCTTAACCTGGCAAAAATCAGTAAAGAGTTGCGGGATTGGGATCGAGAGCCCACCAAATCTGAAATAAGATTCGTAAATGATCCTCGAGAATCCTAATCTCGAAGCTGAGAACTTCGTGTCGCCAAGGAAATGTGGCGTTCAGACTCTCAGGAGACGACAGCGTTTTACCGATTAGCCGAGGAGGCCTCGTTTTCTTCTCGGCCTTTCCAGTCTCAGGGCTCTCAATCTTCTTCTTCTTCTCCGTTTGCTGCCAAGAATCGACCCAACATTCTGGAAAAGTGTAACTCGGGTTCGTAGGTTTGATAACGGTTGAAGGACCGGGAAGATCCCTAGAGAAACTTGGAGGAGCTACAGATTCAGCATCAGCCTTCTCGTCTTCTGGGACATTGTCGACCATTTCGTCACCTCTCATAGCCAATTTGGCCTTAACAATTTCCCATTTTTAATTAAAAGTGTTGTCCTCGGTAAGTGAGACCGAGAAATTACTGTTTGATGAAACCCTTTCCTCAGAGGCTTCGGCATCAGTTGATCCAGAAGAAGAAGACCGGGAAGAAATAGAAACGACATACATAATCAACGCAAAAATTGCTAAGGAAAAAGAGCAAAACTTAGAGAGGGAATAGAGAGAGAAAGAAGAGCTACCTTTCACAAGTGGAGAAAAAAATGAGGAAATGAAGAAGGAAGGGAGAATATAAAGAAGACGAGGAGGAAACCGAAAGGTCCATTGCAAAAGGAGACCTACACATACCTCGAGATGCTCAACCCACTCGCATAGAGCTCGGCACGTGGGCCCATTGGTCTTTTCTCACACATCAGGACCATTCACTAGACGACACGTGTACTAGCCTGGGGGGACAACTGATGGGCCTGAGCTCGGCACTATTGTGACAGCCCAGCAAAAAGACTGATGGACCCTAACCAGAAGAAAGTCAGAGCCCATTAAGAATAAAACAAAAATCTGACTTAGTGTCAGGTTTAGCGGCCCAAGACCTCGGCCCGATTCTGAACCGAGAAGTGGACGACATCATTTAATGAGGAGAGCGATGAACGAGTCTCTCAGCATTTAATGCAACACACTTCCTCGGCTCCAACCATTTCAAAAAGACACGTGTAATAAATGCAATGGCCTTGGCACCACTCACAGTCGATGCATGCGAAGAGAAGACAAGAAGGAAGCTGGCAACGACACGTGGATTCCACCTCGGTTGAAGATCATAATTATGTCGGGTTACTGTAGATTCTAAACCTCTATAAATAGAGAGTTAAGCTCATTAAGTAGGGGGAGCTGAAAATTAAGAGAGAAAAAGCCGACATCAATATATTCTAGAGAGATAAACACTCTTGTAACAACATCATATCAATAACATCTTTTGACTCCTCGGTTTCAAAAATAAAGAACCGATTATCTTTCATTAATCATCTTCTTGTAAAAACTCTGACCTCGACTGAGCGGAACTAAACCGAGTTCAAATAAAAAGTGGAATCAGATATTACAATAAAAAATTCTAAGTCTTAAGTTGGTCAAGGGATTCAAAAATCAAAGAGAAATGATCCTTGGTTCATCAGGGTCTAACGGATACGAGTAGCAATATCTCTAAGCACTGTGAAGCAAAGATTTATTCATTAAACTAAAGAATAAATATGGTGATGAGAATTGCTAATATGATGTAAATTAATTATCAGAACTAAAATGATGTAAATTAATTGTCAGAACTGCAAGTTAGTGAGGTAGAGGTAATTTTCGAGATTCTTGGAAATTACTGAAAAGATAAATTAAATGTTTTCAGACATAAGTGAAGAGATATATACCCACTTTTGCTAGTCATTATCTCTAATAACTACATAAATATATGGAACAAGATAAGAAAACATATATATGCATTAAACTCTTTTGTTTAGGTTGCAAACATAAAATCGTGTTTTAGTTTTAGAAGACTTCACAAAGAAGTCTACTGAGTAGACTTCACAAAGAAATCTACTAAATAGACTTCTTTTGAAGTTTACAAATTTCATTTTCCCGCCAAATGAAAAATATTTCTCGCTTAAAATTTATTTTCCCACTCGATGTAAACTTCACGTGAAGTCTACTTAGATTTAAGAGTGCAGACTTCATTTCGAAGTCTATTTAGGGTTTTATCAACTCTAAAATTTACTTCATATATATATATATATATATGTGTGTGTGTGTGTTTTACATAGAAAAAACAAAAAATTAACTCTGAAAAAAAAACAAAAACGTTGCTCTGGAAAAAAAACCTAGCAAAATTGATCTAATCTTCATATCTAACGCCGCCCCCTTTTCTCTCTCGTTCATTTCTCATCCTCAGCTCTCTCTCTCGTTCTTCTATAATTAGATCTGGAGATACTGAGAATACGAATCTGTTCGTCCCAAAAGCCCAAATGGATTCTGAGTTCTCTCGCCATGGTTCTTCCTCTGAAGGTGATTTCGGATTTGCTTTTAACAATAGCAATTTCTCTGATCGATTGCTTCGGATCGAGATCATGGGTGGTGGGTCTTTGGATTCTAGGTCCGATGTTGAAGGTTGTACGAGTATCGCTGATTGGGCTCGTCATCGGAAGAGGAGAAGAGAAGATATCAAGAAGAAATCGGGTGAGATTTTTGCTTTCTTCTTCGAAAACATTTCCTTTTCATTTCTCTGTTTAGGCTTCTCATGAATTTGAAAGTCTCTTTAGGTGATAAAGACTTGTGTTTTCGTCTACTTCCGGTGACGATTTCAGACATTGTGGCGTGTCCTGAGGAGCATATTTTAAGCGATGAGCAACCTGATATGGATGAACGTCCAGGCGGAGATGATGAAGGTGAAGCAATGGTTGAAGAAGAAGCTTTATCAGGTAGATAACTAAAGCAACGTCCTTTTTAAGAGTTTTGATTAGCTTAGGGAGCTAAAAGCTTATATCTTGCTTTGATTTTTTTGTTGTAGGTGATGAAGATGATACAAATAGTGAACAAAATTGGGGAATGGATTGTTCCAAAGTTGTTCGTGTTAAAGAACTTCATATTAGTTATCCTATCTTAGCTGCTAAAAGCCCTTTCTTTTCCAAGGTTAAATCATAATGTTTCTGTTGGTTGATGATGTTACTCTTTTGTGTGTTCATGTGTGTATCTCACTCTTAATCCATTCGGTTTCTTTTTTTGTTTCTCGAAAACGTTTTTAGTTGTTCTCTAATGGAATGAGGGAATCTGAGCAAAGGCATGTGACTCTTTGGATTAATGCATCTAGAGATTGTTGCTTTGAAAACTATTGTTGAGGAAGGTCTTGTCGAAGTTTTGCGAGGTAAAGATTGATATGACAAGTTTGGTTCTATGATATGTCTATAACACTTGTTAAGTTTTCTGATCACTCCTTCACTCTCTCTCGAACGATGCAGATTATTATTATCATCTCTCAATTGTCAAAGCATTATTCTTTTTGATCATGCTTGTCGTTGTTGAGATTGTGATTCGAAACTGATTTTGTAATTCTTCTGGAGACGACTATGAAAAAAATTTGAATTTTTTAATGAGGAAATTGAAACGGTTTTGATAAACTCATGGAGATTGTGTTTCTCTCTTGGAATCTGCAGGTTCCTTGTTATTGGCCTTTATAAATCGATTAGAAGATTCATACGGTAACTCCTCTTTTCTTTCCCAATGGTTTTATGTTTACGTGTGTTTTACTTGTTTGTGTGTGTTTGGTTACATGTTAAGTTTGAATGTTCTTGCTGGATTTTTAGCTGGAAGTTAGGTGATGTGAGCTCTTTGTGATTGAGAGGACATTGCAGGCAGTAAAAAGCACTATAATGTCGATGGATTTGTATGACTAATTTCGAGCTTTTAATTGTAGTTTATGCGAATGAAACGAAGAAAAGGATCTTTCTTTTGTGTTCTATTGATTGCTTTTGTTGTTGTGGTTTTCTTTGATTTCGAAATACTTTCTTCTTGTTCTTATCCAGGAACTCGAATTCCATCCCTAAGAGGGCTTCGGGGACAGAACACTCGTTATCTCCGAGGTTGGTTTGATCATTTTAACCGAATTTTAGCTTTAGGATAAGACTCTTCTTGGAGAGGATTAGTAATGATGCGGAAAATGTAATGACTGGACTTGGTTTGTTTTCAGATGTTTCCCGGTGGGCAAATGACAAAGATGCAGAAATCTTACGGCTTGGCTATGTAAGTCTTTCATGAGCTTATAGGTTTATTTTACTTCATTCAACTTCTCTTGTTGCTCCAAATGGCTAAAGTGTGTTGTATTCTTGGCTTCTGCTCGTGCTTCAACACACCCTTGATCTTCGAACAATCAGCTTTACTAAATGGATTCTACCTACAATGGAGTTTGATAGCTTATGCTTGTTCATGTTGCATTTGTTTCTCGTTATCTCAATTTGGCGGTGGTGATTGGTGGTGATGATTAGAAAATAATACGTATGTAGTTTATTTGTTTTACTTTGTATAATTTTCTTTTTGTTAACATTTAAAAGTTTTATAATATTGCTTTTTTGTGATCACAAGCCATATTCGAAGCCAAATGGCATATGATCAGTACAATGTACCATGAGTTTTCAAATTTTATAGAATTTCAAATGAGTTTTCAACAAGATCATTTAAATGAGAATTGAGCAGACAAAAAAAACCATGTTTGTCTAACTTAGATCGAAAAAGATAAGAATGTGAACACTGTTCATCACGATTTGGGATCTAGAGCCATTTGTTGTAACATTGAACAGCTTGTAATCATCTTTTTCCTTTTTGGCTATTTCACCATGTATACAATACAACCATCACTCAAAAAAAAAAAAAATTCTTTCTCCTTTATGAGTATCCACAACAAAATTCCATAAATTGTCATTATCACCCATGCACCATAAACAACCGGCAAGTTCACCATTCTCTGCAAGAAATTAACATTTAAACGTATTAACAATCAAGATCTAAAAAAGTTATTTTACACATGCTAAATACATATTTTCAAAAATTATATGTAAAGTAGACTTCGGGTGAAGTCTACTCCATACATAGTAGACTTCTTTAGCAGTCTACTCAAAGAAGTAGACTTCTTTAGAATAAGATAATTCAACAAAGCTTCGCTTGCCGAGCTTGTAATAATCTTGAGTCATTTCAACAAGTACACCATGGGTACAATTCTCCCTCCTTTGCAAGTATCCACAACAAAATTCCATATATTTTCATTCATCGCCCATGCACCATAAACGACCGGCAAGTTCACCATCTCTGCAAGAAATAAACATTTAAACTTATTAGCGATCAAGATTCAAAAAAGGTTATTATACACATGCAAAATACACATCTTCAAAAATTATGTGTTCTACTCAAAAAAGACCAGAGTAGACTTCTGTAGAAGTCTACTCAAAAAAGGCAGAGTAGACTTATGTAGAAGTCTACTCGAAAAGTCGTAGTAGACTTCTATAGAAGTCTACTTCGATTAGACTTTTAGGGAAGTCTACTGAGTAGACTTCTATAGCAGTCTACTCGGAGTAGACTTCAGTAGAAGTCTGAAAGTAGACTTCATTTAGGTTAGTTATGTAATTCTGATTTATTTCAAGTAGACTTCTAAAGAAGTCTACTAAAAGGTAGGTTATTTTTGTAGTTGACCAAAATGTTGACTTTTCGAGTAGACTTCTCTAGAAGTCTACTTAGGTTAGTTTTGTAGTTGACCAAAATCACAAAAATATTGACTTTTTGAGTAGACTTCTCCGAGAAGTCTACTAAGGAGTAGACTTCTATAGAAGTCTACTTACTTTTTAGACTTCTCGAAGAAGTCTACTTAGGTTAATTTTGTATTTGACCAAACTTTGACTTTTTGAGTAGACTTCTCTAGCAGTCTACTCATTAAGATTAGACTTCTATAGCAGTCTACTTTCAGACTTCTACTGGAGCGTTAACAGCCTCATAATCGCAGACTTCACTAGAAGTCTACTTTGAATAAGTAGACTTCTCTAGAAGTCTGCTCACTTTTTGAAAAACGAGTAGACTTCTAGAGAAGTCTACTCCAAAAAGTCAATATTTTGGTGATTTTGGTCAAATACAAAACTAACCCGTTGTTGGGATCAAAAACTGTCTCGACGAAATCGCTGCCTGAAAAGGGTCTCGGAAACAATGTTTCCTCCTTCGGAGATGGGAATCGTAAGGAAATCTGGAAGCTCCGAGATTCCCATCGTTCAGGCTGCCTCCTCCCCAACCGGTCTCAGAGCTTCGGAGGTAGTCGATCATGACCAATTTCCGCATAAAGTCTGTCGTCCGGGAGAAACTGAGAACATCCGAGTACCAGGACTAGCGTCAACGATCCTCGGATAGACTTCTACACAACTACACGATACGTCCTCCGGAGCGATGCAAACCCACTAAAAGCATTGAAGAACCGCATCGCTTCACAGGAATGTCTAACGCCAATTAACGCCAGACCTACGAACGAGTCTTGAAAACGATTGACGAC